>JAHBCN010019516.1:0-15868 GCA_019359885.1 Listronotus oregonensis
TTACAAAATTTGCATTAATAGTAGTAGTACTTTAAATTCGGGTCTGGCGATCAGCGCTTCAAACCATACGACCGTCCCAGCTAGTAATAAGCTGACGTTAGAATGGTTTCGGATGTTCTCCATGGTTTTACCGAACACCGCATTGTTCATAGTTTAAATAAATTTTTCTCAAATTCATTCCTTGCTACCTGCCGTAATTTAGTATTTAAATCGATATATGCCTTTAACCATGGAGATTGATTAAATGATAGGACGCGATGCACGGCAACCAGTTTAACCCCAAGCTTAATTACCTGTTTTAGGTTCCTGTAATGAATAACATATTTCTCTTTCTCGTAGACGTTGCCAATAGTTTTTTATTTTTCGCTCCATTAGGTAACGGTGCTCAGGACAGGGTGGGAGATCAGCAAACTTATCATGAAGCTCGTGTGGTATTTCCAGATCTACCTCAAGAATGTACCCCCTATCAGAATCATCGGCAATGTCACACGCTTTAAATTAGAAATTTCGCCCTCAGTCAACCAACTAAAACCCCCATACGGTAGTTTTGTGACATCGCCCAACCATACTGGTTATTACATCAAATACATGTCAGATAGGAATCCTTCTCTGATCATATTCTGGCATATATTTATTGTTGCCTCAGCAACCGTTTTGAGCACTGACTCAACCCACCACGAATGCCTTTTCAATGAACATTATCATTTCTAAATCTGTTAGGTCAGTTCTAAGCTATTATCTGATTTATATAATTGAAACATTGTACACTGCCAAGCATATCCAGGTAACGTATATGACCAAGCGGGATCCAACCCATATGTCTTATGTGCTGTGGCTCTGAAGGCTTCGAATACATCAGCCAGAAGTAGAACGTCAGTCTTTAGATATAAATCAGAATAATCCACCATGGTTCTACACTTAAATTCTTGCCACACTTTCTGCGCATGTGAGTAATCTTTATTGGTGATATTTTCGCCCTCCAAGCTATTATAAAACAAACATTTTGGTGGTAGTTCGGTATGTTGCAATGACTCCCAGCTTGTTATAAATTCATATGGAAATACCCCTTTTTCACAGAGCAATGAAAAGTGATCGTCTGAGATATGACTAAATTCTGATTTTAATATTGGATAGCTGGGTAAATATGAGGCGAGATCACTCAATTTGGCGGCCATGAATCGAAAACTATCAATAAAACGAAAGCTAATCAGGGTATCATCAAAATGTTTTGTAAATGAGATATAGCGCTCTTTATTTACAGGTAAAATATCGATACGTCCTTTTACCTCCGCCAAAGCCATTATTACCATGTGGCCATCATAGCCGCTAAGGTTGGGGAAATATCACTGGGACACATTGGGCATCTTGATAGCTCAAGTTACATGTTTCATGTGCAGGTCCTCTATATTTCCCGGTTAAAGTGCAGTGATCTCTAACACGCTTTTCTTCGGCGGAAAGAGGCTTCTCAAAATATGGCACATAGTTGCCATTCTAAACTGCATATTTTGCTCATCTGTTAGCGGTTCCATGGGTAATGGGCACTGAAATACCGTTTCCACATCCGCCGCAAACTGTTGCAGCTCGCGTACAAACCACCCCATGCAGTCTGCACCTGTATATGATTTATAAAAAGATAGAGAGTCATCATATGAACATTTAACATAAAACCCAATGCTAAAAGGGATGTGCTGTTGCGTCTTTTGAGTATTTTTAGAGGCATCATCTTCAACAGGAACTAACAAACACTCAATATCAGCATATATTACGAATGGTACTTTCTCTTTATGTTTAAAATTTTGAAATTCTACTAAATGTTTACCCACCTCAGGAACTTTAGGGACGGTCACGTTAGATAATTTCACGCACACCCAAGTATGTCTATCAAGTTTTTCTTGTGTTAAAAAATAATGCAAACACCGATCGCAAAAGTATTTTTTATGTGTTTCTTTATTTATTTGAGAGGAAATAAGACGCGATAAATCCTTGATCCACACATAGTGGTATATAACAGGTGTTAAATCATCAAACTCATTCTCGCCAATATAAGAGACCTGCAATAGCAGTAAATTAATATGTTTTTCGCGCTTAATTTTGGTTAAAATATACGGCAACACTTTAAATTTTTTGCCCGATTTATGCAACCTATAAACATTCACGGACACATTATTTTGTTTCTCAAATCTGGGAACTTGTTTAATTGTCATAGGAAATTGAATCCCTTCCAGGTTAAAAACTTTAGTTGGATCCGGGTAAGATGACGTTCTTTCGGCATTAATTTTAGCAGGATATAGCGCAGAAATGATGGCCCAAAGAAAACACATATTATCAAAATTTTGAACGTTAACGCAGGCCTGCCGTTTCTCTATTTCGATCGGCAGTTTTAGATAACTACCCGCGCGCAATGGATTATAATGATTTATTGAAACCATTAAGTTGAGAATCTTTTTTAACGCCCAACCACTTTCTTTTTCTTGAAACTCCTCCAGTTCCGTCAAAATTGGCTGGGCGATATGATGAATAAACCACTCGTCCAAATTAGTATCTTTAAAAATCGGAGCGTTTCGAGTGTTCATATATTTCATATCTACGACTATTTCATCGGCCTTAGTTATGGCGAAATCCCCACAAAAAACGGCATTAACTTTTAGAGCGGGGGCTTTCTTTAACGCGTTTTGAATGCGGCGCTTGAAGAGGGCTGCGCAATCAGTTAAAAATAATTTCGGATCAGAATGGCGCATGTTGGTAATTACACCAGTCCTGACCCTCGATTCAAACGCGGAATTCACGTCATCCCACACGACACGCTGACTTGGGGTAGTGGGGCGACGTACCCCGCTACCCCCACCAACTTTTAGATCTTTTAGACTGCGTTGGAACCCTTTAATTTCGCCCATACACGCGGTTAGATGTGACTTTTCAGCAACAGACTTAGCGCGCTTTAACCGTTTAGTAAGATTCCTGAGAGCACACGTGCACTGCTTCAGAATAGGCCCGTAGTCCGCTACACGAAGGGTGGGGTTTTGGACCTGGGCGCGAAGGGACTCTACGATTTCGCTTGGAGAAGACATTGTTGAATCTAAAAAAAAAAAAAAGTGAAGCTTGTAAATCTTTAGAGAGAGAGAGCTCTTAAAAACACGTCTGCACTCTATGAAAGTCTGATAGCGACTGAGCTCTGTAGATATACGCACTTCTATTTATAACCTCGGGTCTCTGCGAATAAAAGAAAATAGAGTACGTTCAGAAACTGTGTTCAGTAACCACTTACCAAATACTCTTGATTAAAAATATCCGTGCTGATTGAATACTCGATTCTGATTGGTTAAAAATATTGCTAAATACACGATTCTGATTGGTTAAAAATATCATTTTCCTGTTAAAGAAACCGTAAAATATAATTTTACAATTGTAAAAATAGACTTTGTAAATATATCTGAAAACAAAAACTTAGTAAGTTATTGGGCTCAACAAATATATAAAGACCGCGGTTAAGGTGTTTCTAACTTAGTTGGCAATCAGAGAGCGTACAGACAACATCTACTATGGCTTGCGAAATAATTAAGGAAACTGCTACGTCAAAAATTACTTTGGTTAGAAGTGCTTTCAAGAAGCGGATTGTTGACTATCAGTTAATTTCTAAATATGCCGATGTTGAGGAGTATTTTGAAGACCTGAAATGCGACGTTATAACTCTTTTAAAGGATTCACTTAGGGAGTGTGCTTACTTAAAAGCTAATATGAAACTTTTTGGTCTTTACTTATTACCATTAGCCGAACTTAAAGACATTAAATCGTTCAGCTCAGAGTATGTAGAGGTATGGCAGTCGAGCGACCTAGAAGAAATATTTAATAATTTCCAAGCTATATTACTTAATATGGCGGACACAGAAGATGGGTGGTCATTAGACAGAATATTATATCTTGAGCTTCAAGTTTGTAAGTTGGGAGATGCAGCAGCAGCAGCTACCAAGAAATGATGTAGAAGTAGCTAATAAGTGTTGAAAATGTAAATTAGTATTGTATAATAAATACTGTTAATAAACGAATAACACCTCTTTATGTTTTTTATTTAAAACACCCTGTATATAACCAATACTTATATAAATTCTAACAGCTTGCTTGTCAATATAATTCACTTCAGCTTCAAACCTGTATTGTAGTTTTTATGTTTTAAAGTAATGTTCTTTATGTTTTAAACTTATGTTTTTTATGTTTATTGTATGTATGTTTTTATGTATTTAATGTTTAAACATACCATGTATTTTATGATTTAATGTTTTAAACATACTATGTTTTCATGTATTTAATGTTAATGTTTTAAACTTTTATTTTATTTATGTATGTTTATTATTTGATTTAATGTTTATACTATGATTTTTATTTATGTTTTAAACTTATGTTTTTTATGTTTATTGTATGTAGATTTTTATGTATTTGATGAATTTAATGTTTAAACATACCATGTATTTTATGATTTAATGTTTTAAACATACTATGTTTTTATATTTGATGTATTTAATGTTTAAACATAAAACTATAGTTTAAACATTTTAAAACATGGTTAAGTTGATGTTAAGATGGTTTACGTGGTGTTTACTCTGATGACGTGATGGTACATGGTGTTGGTATGTGTCCGGTATGTGTCCGGTATATGTCCGGTATGTGTCCGGTATGTGTCCGGTATGTGTCCGGTATGTGTCCGGTATGTGTCCGGTATATGTTCGGATAGTATTAAGTTAATAAATATAGCGACTTTAACGTATAAGTTTAGTATGTAAACAACCTCCATAGAAGATGGACGCTACAAAAATTGAACATTCCCTTCTTGAAGTATCAAACACCAAATATGGTATAAGAAGAGTGGGTGAAAAATTTCTAATTGGAGATACTGATATTGAAATTATTGGAAGCCATTTGTTGATTTGTGATAATAAGTTTCTCTTAAGAGAAGGATTATTTAACTTGCTAACACAAGATGTACCCACAAAGTACTCAACTAAGGACTTGGCAGATTATAAAATTATTTTGCTTTTGACTAATGCCCATAAAAGAAATGATGGGAAAATTTTAGCATCGCAAGGGCATAAATATCGTCATATTATTGCTAAATTGTTTCCTCCTACGAGGTCGTACGCGTCAAAACGCTGTGTTAAAAGAATAGAGCCGAAACATGTGGAAGAGCCTAAAGAAATTGTCTGCGACTCGGAAGTGAAAGAACATGTGGAAGAACCTTATCAACCTAAAGAATTTTCCTATTATAGTAGTTCGAAACAAGAAGGTCAACCTAAAGAATTTGTCTATTATAGTGATGTCAATGAATTGGTCGAGCGGTTTGAAAAGTTGCACGCTGCAAGGGAAGCTAGGAATAACCTTAACGAGATAATGTGCATCCTTAGGGAGCTCGAAAAATTAGGTGTAATAGAGTTTTATAAATAAATGATTTTTGTTCTAACCTAATCAGTCTTGCTCCGACCTTTGAGCAGAATGGTTCGTCTACTTATTCTTCTTCTTCTAGCTTCGGCTATAGCAGATGACATGCAAGAGGCTACCGAATTTCTTACAAAGTATGGATATTTAAATCAGACTACCGCTAATAATAAATCTTGATATAAGCGAGGTGTTAATGAACTTTCAAGACGATTATCAACTACCTAATGATGGAACATTGAATCCAGAGACTCTAGCATTAATGAGAAGACCTCGTTGTGGCGTACGTGACCACGGCGCTTTCACAGTTGATCCGTCTGGTAGAACTAAATGGCATAAAAAGACTATTACCTGGACAATATTTCCACCGCAACAGTTTATATCTCAATATACACAGATAGCCCGGCAAGCCTTCCAATCGTGGGAAAAATATGCAGATATTCGCTTCGTATTTGAAATTAAGATAGAAGCATCAGATATTGTTATTTCTTTTAAGAGGGAAAAACATAGTATGCAGATAGATAACGCTACATGTGGATACGAATTCTCAAAAATGGTTTTAGGGCATTCATATTTTCCATACAACGACAATCATCAGGTTGAAATCCATTTAAATAACCAATTACACTGGAGTTATTCAACAAGGCCCGTAAAATATGGTGAAACCAGTTTGTTAGCTGTTTTAGTGCATGAAATAGGCCACGCGCTCGGAATATCTCATTCGTTTGTTAGCACTTCAATTATGTACCCGTATCTACAGAATTTTAACGGAAGCTTTGATCAAGACGATATTTTGGCTATTCAGTGGCTTTATGGAGCAAAGAAGACTGTAAAATCCACAGTAAAAACAACTGTAAAACCCGTCACCACCACAACGGTTAAAACAACAGTAAAAACAACCACTGAAAAACCAACCACCACAACGGTTAAACCAACAGTAAAAACAACCACTGAAAAACCCACTGTAAAATCTACTGAAACGCCTAAAGAGCCCGAGCTGTGTGATTTAAACTTTAAGACACTAAAGACATTTTTAGTTGTAAGAAATAAGTTGTATATATTTTATGAAAAATATGTGTGGCTGTTAAATTTAAAGACCAAAGAAATTAAGAACAAGCCATTCCTGATAACAGATTTTTTACCATTTTTACCAAAAGATTTTAAAAACGTAACGGCTATTTACGAGAGACCTAATGGTGAAATTGTCCTAGTTGCCGACGATATATTGTACTTTTTCAAATATGGCTCCTTTGAGCTGATAAGGACAGACTCTACAACGGCTATTAGTACGACAGATGTAGATGTACAGGGCATAGTAAATACGAATAAGGGAAGAACCTATTTATTTATAGGTGACAATATGGTTTGGACCTTAAATGAATGCACATTTAGACCTCAGGAAAGACACATTATTTCTGAATTATTTTCGGGAATTCCCTCCAAAATTGATGGTGTATTTAGATATACTAACGGTCGAATCTATTTTATACAAAATGGAATGTATTTTGAGTACAACGAATTTACAGAGTCCTTAGAACGTACGGGAAAAATAGATCTTAATTTCTTTGGTATATCTTGTCCTAATTTAAGTATTTTAGAACAGTTAAAAATTTTGTTACATAGTATAGTTTCTATGGATTCGAAAATTTTACATTAATAATAAAGAATTATCAATAAATACCGGTGTTTCTGTTAAAAATGTCTAATAATAACTTGAACCCACCTGGCAACAACAACTATTATAAATTTAGGTCTATAAATAGAAATTTTTATTAAATATATGTATTCTACAAGTCTCAACCTGTCGTGTCAACACGGTTGGTAACAGTAAACAGCAATTAATAAATATAGTAATCTACAAGTCTAAACCATTCATTTGAACCCAAACAAGGCTGACGACCGAAAATTGCGACCGGAAATGGCTATTATAGATTTAATACCTACAAAAACACTTAATTCATAGTCTACAAGTCAAGACCCTTCATTTAAGCCCAAACAAGACTAACGACCGGAAGTTGCGACCAGAAATGACTATTTTATTGCAGATTCGATATTTGGAGACTACAAGGACTTTGAATAAGTTGAAATATTTGAAAAATACCCATAAGAAAGTTACAAAATACTTAAACACACTTATGGCTATTATTTATAAATCACTAACACTATGAATTTTTAAAATATAATAACACATTTAAGCAATGTGCTTCAAAAAGCTAATATTTTAAACCCTCTGTATATTCCTAACACTTGTTAAGACCCCTTATAATACTACAGTAAATAATCTAATATTTAAAACCCTCTGTATATTACCTATTAAGACCCTGTATAACACTGCAGTAAATAAGCTAATATTTTAAAACTGTATATTACCTATCAAGACCCTGTATATATTGTAGTTTGCTAAAATATATTCTCTGAATGTTACCAGAACTTATTAAGACACCCGTATAAACTTCAGTCTTTAAAACCGGTATAAATTTAATATTACTATATCTTTTGTTTAAAAAACCTGATGCAGTTTAACTGATAAGTTTTTTACTAAGAATGACCCTATAAGACAAGTCGCTGTATGCTGCTCGTAGAGGTTCTGACAATCAGTTCTTTAAATAGCATATAGGAACACTTGAGAATTACCTAGCTCTTAAGATGACTGCTGCTTTTGTAGAGCAGACTAATGATCATCAAAGCTGATACTCTCCCAATCGTGTGGGACCGCGCAATCTGTGTCGACCCACGTCTCTAAGGAGACTACAATCAACCGTTAAACAGAATCTGAGCATGATCGGTGTTTATAAAAGAACATAGAGATGATCCTATGACGGCATAAGGCGAGTTCTCTGTTTCACAGCCCCCTTTGTAGAGTGGTCTAACGACTGAAACTCCCCGCCTATTAGTCTCAATGAGAACGCACATAGGATCTCTAAATTCTATTTATAATACCAGCCATTCATAATCAATACATAGAGGAGAGATAAATACATAATAGATCTTTATAGAACACTGATTGCGAGTTAGTTAAGACGTATAATACTGAGAAATTAAGACGTTTTCAAAATGTTACCGCTTATATCAGATGTTTAGACTTATGGAGAAACAAGCTTGTTAATTTTAAACACTATTCGATATATATAATTATGTCTTTAAGAATATTAAGAAGTCACTGATGGGTTATAACAAGAACAAAGAGTAAACCCTCTGTATATTCCTAATACTTATTAAGACCCTGTATAATACTACAGTAAAGATTCTAATATTTAAACCCTCTGTATATTCCTAACACTTATTAGAACCCCGTATAATACTATAGTAAATAAGCTAATTATTTAAACCCTCTGTATATTACTAAGATTTATTAAGACTCCGTATATACTGTAGTAAATAATCTAATATTTAAACCCTCTGTATATACTAAGACTTATTAAGACCCTGTATAATACTACAGTAAATAAGCTAATTATTTAAAACCCTCTGTATATCTTAAATATTTTAGAGACTTTATAAAGGTGTATATAAGCTCTTTTCGAGATTTACTGAAATATTTTTTAAAAATCTAAGAAAAAAACACTTTATAAAAATCCTACACTAGAAAAACACTTTTTAAAAAATTAAAACAATTATTATTTAAAAACATCAACACCCATTGATTTATTTTGACTACTTAGTTAAATTCACTATTAAAAAATTATTACTCTAAACGCCGGCCCCTGTATGTTATAAGTTAAAAAATTAAACTTCAACCATATTTACCTGTATACGATAAAAATTTTCATTTAGTTTCAATCTAACTAAACTTGTATGTATTAAGTAAAAAAAATATTTAAACACCAAACACCCCGTATGTTAACATTAAAGTATTATAACACTGCTTATAAGGTTAAAGCTAAAAACTAAAAAATCTAAACTCTAAGCATAGTTTACTCTGTATGATTTTTTGGGAATATAAAAATATTATCATTTGTTAAAAATAATTTAATAAAAAGATTAAAAATCAGTCACAGCAGTTTAATTTTGTAAGGGTTTTTAATCAAAGCTGGTTTTAAAAATCGAGGTTATTGTTATAGTTGAAAAGTTTTCAAGAGTTTTTTAATGTACTCATAAATTTTAACTAGGAAAACGTGTTTACTGGTTATTAAAATTAAATATTTTAGAAACTTTAAAAGGTATATGCTTTTCGAGATCTACTGAAATATTTATTATTATTATTTTTTAAATCTAAGAAAAAACACTTTATAAAAATCCTACACTAGAAAACATTTAAAAAAAAATAAAAACAAATGTACTTACTTTTTCGAAATGAATACAAGACACTTTTACAAATACACGAAACAGAAAGCTGAACTCTTTAGATGCTCGTAATTAGACTGTTTTTCTCATAGTCCAAACTGAACGTATATATACTTTCGAAAAAACCACATAGATAAGCTTGTTTTTTCAGTTAAACCACAATAGTTATTTACTGCTTTTTGTTATCTTGTTTCTGGCGCCACGATTCCGCGGAAAAAATAATTTATGCAAAAAACAGAAAATCATGTAATGTTTTTACAAGTCTTTTTAAGGATTTTTTTACCTTAGATAATACTTTATTTCTTTTCACCCTTTTAAAAAATACAGGCTAAAGAGTTTGTAGGCCGATACGTTAGACGAAAAAATCATATCATAGTTTTTAGTACTCGCTTTTTAGTAGAGTATTGGCTAGGTCCTTTTAATGCCTGCTAAATAACACCCTATTGTTAAATCCATAGAAAATTAAGCTGTTTAAGAAATTTAAAGCGGATATTTTCCTAAATAAACTACTACTTTTTAAGCCTAAATCCTAAGTGTTTCTGGCTTTCTGATATGTTAAATTAAATTTTTCTAACAAATAAAATCTCTATTTTTAATTGTTTTTTTAAATTAATAAGGAAATTTATAAATATTGTTTTCTTGTAAGGGTGCCATCTGTTAATCGTCCCAAAACTACCCACGAGAGAAACACTCCCTCAAAAAGGTATTCAAAAATGTTTTTGAAGAGGTGTACATATACTGGTTACCTGAGACACCTACATCATTCGTTGACCAACCACAGGACGGTCTAAAGAAGACATTACTAGTGCCTTCTATCCCTTTTTTTCTGAATAACAGAGACGTGGAAAATGTTATTTTGTGGTTGGACAACTGTGCAGCTAAAAATTTAAAATTGGGTTTTTTAGTTTCGTGTGTATCTGGTAAATTCTTCTGACGTCGCTTTAAAATCTTTATCTCAAAATTTTTTTGAACCGGGACATACATTTATGTCGGCGGACTCATTTCACCACCGGAAAAAGTCCCTAAAGCAAATGAAAAAGGTTTTGATTTCGAAGATTATAAAGATGCTGTTAAAAAGCTAACTCGTCCAAAGTGAAATTAATTGAAATGAAAATTAAAATTTTTTAAACTGGGAAGAAAAAGTTCTCAGTATAAATTAAACAGAATAAACCCGGCCATATTTAAACAATATGGTGCAGGTTGTTTTTGAAAGGGAAATCAGTCATTGTCGTACAAATGAAAATTTAGTGAAAGAGGTATAGTTTAATTTTTTAGTAGCAAAGCCCAAAAAAATGGTTTGGAAAACCTTAAAAAAAGCCGACTATCGGGTAAAGTCAAAATGGAAGGCCTCTTATAAACCGATTTGGGAACTTCCCATTACCACAATGAATTTTTGGAATAATTTGCCGGTACCCAAAACCTGTAAAAAGATGAATAAATTATTAATATAATCAAAATTCAGTTGACATAATATTGCTGGTATTTTTGGATAAAGTTAGATTTTTCTTTTAGTTACAAATACAAATAATGTTTATTTTTTTTTTATTGTAAAACGTTTTTAAAAGTTAAACCGTTATATTTACTGAAGTTACAGCTCAGCGTCTCATGAGCATTAAACATATTTTTTTAAAATCTTTATATAAAAAATTAAAGTTATAATATACATTTTAACCTTTGTTAAGGTATTTTTTCTATAGAGATGGTCACTTACGATTTGTTAAACTAATATATTACTATTTTAGTTGCGTTTTGGCAAATTTGTCAATAAAAAAACAGGTTTAATTTAATTTGTAAAAAACAAGTTTGTATTTAAATTCTAGTAAAAAATGTATACTTAAAAGGTTATTACAATTTCAAGGATATTAGTACTTAGGATGGCAGAAAGACAAACGGTTTTTTTTTTTTCTCAAAATATTCAAATATGGAGATACGACTCTTATGCTTAACAGGGCAGTATAGTAAATGACGAAATAATTAAATAAATAAATAAAAAAAACCTGGGTTGAACCACCCCCCCCTCGCCCTGACCCCAACCCTTAAACCCTCGGCCCCGGGGCATATTAAATAGTTTTTAAATTGCGTATAGAAAGAACATAAATAAATAATTAGGAATCTTAGGCAACTACTATTTTAGAGCACTGTGCATGCGTTATAAAATGGCGGCTGTCAGCTGTCAAAGGGCCAAACCTAACATGTGGGGCCCTGCGTTTAATCACCAGGCTTGGGGCAGAACATTAAAACAGACGCTCGAACTCATTGGTGTTTGGCTGGTTGCATAATTTATTTAGCAACTTATTCTATATTTTTAAGATATTACGCAAGTGTCACCTGTCAAATTCATGTATTAATCAACGCTCCGGTGTACGGTTAACTTGGAAATACAGTGTTTATTTGGAAATACAGGGCTGTTGTTTGGAAATACAGTGCTGTTGTTTGGAAATACAGTGCTGTTTTTTTTAAAAAACAGTGCTGTTTTTAAAAAAAACAGGGCTGTTATTTGAAAATACAGGGCTGTTTTTGGAAAAACAGGGCTGTTATTTGGAAAAATAGTGCTGTTATTTGAAAATACAGGGCTGTTTTTGAAAAAAAAAGGGTTTTTTGAAAAAACAGGGCTGTTATTTGAAAATACAGGGCTGTTTTTGGAAATACAGTGCTGTTTTTAAAAAACGGGCTGTTTTTAAAAACAGTGCTGTTATTTAAAATACAGGGCTGTTATTTGAAAAAACAGGGTTTATTTAAAAATACAGGGCTGGTATTTAAAAACAGGGCTGTTTTTGAAAATAAGGGCTGTTATTTGGAAAACAGGGCTGTTAGTTGGACACTTTGCGGATGGTTGAAAAAAAAAAGCAAGAACAGTTGAATAAAGTAAGTTTAAAAAAACAAATGTGCAATAAAATAATGCTTCCAATACCATTTTATCGTGTTTAGTGGTTCTAGAACTACTAATATTGGTTTTTTATAAACGGATATAAAACTCAAAATTTTTCTTATAAATTTTCCACCTCTATTACAACAGGTTCTAAAAATTAATTTTCCCAAAAAAATTCTGACCCGTTACCCCGGCCTTATGTACCCAGACAAAGACGTTTTATTTTTAACAGATTTTTCAATAGTCCCGCCTAGACAAACCCTTTAGACCCAACTATGTCAATAGGCAACCAGCATCATCCATATCCAACCCCTTTTCCCCTAAAAAGAAAACTGTCAACCGTAAAAAAAAAGGCCTTGATTTTTAACAAAGGCCCCTTTTAAAACATTCTCGGAAACAGTCATTGGGCCCCACATTCTAATACTATTCCGCTGTGGCTGCATTGATTTATATTCCCCAAGCACCCGAGGGTCATATATCAACAAAATTCCCCACAAGTTAAATAAAACGGACAATTTTAAATCCCCCTTTGGGCAATGGATCAAAACCAACGGTGAAAAAATTTTGGGGCTTTTAGTGTCCGGTGGGTTTTATTTCGTACATCCGCATAAACATAAAAACCCTTACATTGATAATTACCCTCACTTTGGGCAAAACATTATGCCTTCCACTACTTTTTTTATACGCTATTTTAAACATCTTGCTATTTTTATATTTCAAAAAGCAATCAAATACGATAAAATTATTTTAATACTTATTGCCGTCGCAACTGTTTTTTTTCTCCATTTGGCATGACTAGACAATACTATTAAATTTTTATTATAAAACTTATAAATTGATTTTACCGAGGAGATTTCGATATAAACCCCGATAATAAATACAAAATTTTTACAGAAAGGATAAAATGTTTTAAGACGATTAAGGAGTATATTTATAGAAAAAAAAATTTATTCCCCCCCATCAAAATTTAATGGAACCGTTGATAAACCCTATTGGTAGCCGTTACTGTCTGAAATCAAGGTGCGGCAATCATATATTTATACCGTTTAAGGGGAACGGAAATTATTTATTATACTATTTCGAAATCTGACAAAAATTTTATTCTTGGTTATGCTTTTTAAAATGATATCACTTAATTGTACAACTAATTTAGAGGACGTGCCTATATTTCCATACTATTATAAATCATAACTAACACTAATATTCATAATATATATTTTATTTACTAACAAAAAAAAAAAAATTTAAAATATATAACATATATTTTATTTACTAACAAAAAAAAAAAAAAAAAAAAAATTCATTAAAAAATCACATGTATATCATTTTTATTTTTTTAAATTTTTTTCTGTGGATCGCTCTAGGATATTTTAAATTACTTTACTTTCAATAATCTTCATATTTTAATTTCATTTAGAACAGAGCGAGGAAGAAGTTATAGAGACAATAGAAGTAAGTAATATTAAAAAGGGGGATTCTATAAAAAATAAGAAAGAAAAAAAAATGGTTTGAAAAGGTTTTTAAATTTAAAAATGAGTTTTTAAAAATAAAGTTTAAGGAGGTTATTTTCGTACCCCGTATTATAGCATTCAATGAAAGTATTGTTTCAATAGGAAGAAAAACACAAGAAATTCCCCACAGCAGTAGTTTGGCATGAAGCGATATCGGGACGGTCTAAAGAAGACATTACTAGTGCCTTCTATGCCCTTTTTTTTGGATAACAGAGACGTGGAAAATGTTATTTTGTGGTTGGACAACTGTGCAGCTCAAAATAAAAATTGGGCTTTCTTTAGTTTCTGTGTGTATCTGGAAATTCTTCTGACGTCGCTTTAAAATCTTTATCTCTAAAATTTTTTGAACCGGGACATTAAAATTTATGTCGGCGGACTCATTTCACCACCAGGTAGAAAAGTCCCCAAAGCAAATGAAAAAAAGGGTTTTTTATTTCGAAATTATAAAGATGCTGTTCAAAAAGTTTAAATCGTCCAAAAATGAAATTAATTGAAATGAAAATTAACAATTTTTTCAACTGGGAAGACAAAAATTCTCGGGGATAAATTAAACAGAATAAAACCCGGGAAAAATTTAAACAATATGGTGCAGGTTGATTTTGAAAAAAGGAAATCAGTCATTGTCGTACAAATGCAAAATTTTGGGGAACAAGAGGCTATAGTATTGAATTTTTTTTTGTAGCAAAGCACCAAAAAAATTTTTTTGGAAAAACCTTAATGCAAGACCGACTATCGCGGTATAAGTCCCAAAAAAGGAAGGACACTCTTATAAACCGACTTCGTGGAATCAAATTTCCCCTTACCACAATGAATTTTTGGAATAATTTGCCGGTATCCGAAAATCCTGTAAATGAAGATGAATAAATTATTAATCATAATCAAAATTCAGTTGACATAATATTGCTGTGTATTTATTGGATATAAGTTAGAGTTTTCGTTTTAGTTACAAATACAAATAATTTTTGTTGTTTTTTTTGTTTCGTAAAACGTTGTTTTTAAAAATTTAAAACCCCTTTTAGTTTACTAGTAAGTTACAGCTCAGCGTCTCATGAGCATTAAACATATATTTTTTTAAAATCATTTATATGAAAAAAATTTAAAATTATAATATAATTTTTTTAAAAATTTTTTAAGTGTAGTTTTTCTATAGAGATGGTTTTTTTACGATTTGTTAAACAATCATCATTACTATTTTAGTTGCTGATTGTTAGGCAAATTTGTCGTAACTAACAAAAACATGGTTTATACCCTTTAAATTTTTAAAAAAAAAGTTTGTATTTAAATTTACGTCAAAAAAAGTATACATTAAGGTTTTTAAAATTTTAAGGATATTAGTACTTAGGATGGGAGAAAGACAAAAAGGTTTTTTTTTATTTTCTCAAAATATTCAAATATGGAGATACGACCCTTGCCGGATTTACATTACGAAATTATGGCTTGAAATTAGTTTGATAAAAAATAATTTAACCAGTAATTTCACGGGAAACGTTCAGTTTTACAATGCATGCATTACTTTTATGACACTGGAGTAGTTTCGTGCTATGCGCATATTTTTTGTAAAACAAATGTCATGCAACTAATTTCCTGATGTAAATGCGACGCCGGGAAAATAGTGTCGCGACAGCACCTGAACGAGTGGACGTGTTTGGTTTTTTTTTGGGTAGCAGGCAAATAAGCGCCAAAAAATGGCTAACCAACGTTGGACAGGCGATAAAAATATACAATTTATCAATGAATATCAACTTAATGAGTGTCTTTGGGATCCGGGGAAAAACCCCCA
>JAHBCN010019517.1:0-15946 GCA_019359885.1 Listronotus oregonensis
ATTTTGAGGTTATTTTCTTTTTCCCCCCCAAAGATTTAAATAGTTTGTTTTTTATTTGAAACGTGTGCTGCTCTATAAAACATATGCCTTTTTATTACTATTATTATTTTTTTGTTAAATACGAGTTTTTTTTTGAACTTTAAAAATTTTCTTTATTTATTTCAATCAATAAAATTTTTTTTTTAGGGATCACATTGTTCGTCTGGCGTTATATTCCCCCTTTTATTTCTTTTATTAAAAAATATTTTTTGGGGGTTTCCCTTTGATCTGGTCCCCCAGGTATAAACCTCTTTTGGTCACCCTTTTTGTTAGTTGTACTAAAAATTAAACAAGAACTAATATTAAAATATTTTCAATTTTGCTCTGATTTGAAAAAAAAAAATTTTGGTTTTTTAAAAAATTTTTGCAGATTTTTTTTGGGATTGTTTTTCGAAAAGGCCCCTTTTTAATATTCAAAACGTAATTATTGTTTTTTTCTTTATTTTTATCAAGCCCCCGGGTTTAAAAAAATGGTTACTTATCATTTAAACGACAATTTTATTCAAGGTAATAATTTTTCCCAAAAAAGGAAAAAAATGTTTCGTGCAAATTTCCATATAAGATGTTTTTTTGACCAAAAAGGTGACTCTGAATATTCAATATACCCCGGGTGTAAAAGTTTGCTCTCGATTTTAAATGGGCGATATTTGGGGTAAAAACAAAAAAAAGCCAAAAACACATAGGTAAAAAATTAATTTTTTTTCGAAATATAGTTTTTTAAAAATTTAAAAAAAAACTGGAAAAAAACCCCCCCCCTTTTTTACATCAGTCGGAAAAGGAATTTTTTTTTAAAAGGGTTTAAAATAAATTTTATTTTTTTTAAAAGATGTTTATTTACATAAAGGTACACTTACCACAAAATTCGAATATCCATTTTAAAACACAAATTATTATTTTTTAAAAAAAGAACTTTTTTTTTGTTGAAGAATAAAAATTTTTCCGTTCTTTCCCCCTTCTCAAACTCAAAACTTTTTGATACGCCTGCACTATGGTTGTCCTAAATGGATGTAGCCGTCTTTGGGAAAACTTTCACGGTAAATATGAGCTGCTGATTAGCATTTTTGTTTTCCTCGTGGTAAGATAATAAGATATCCGCATAATTTCCCCCTTTTTTTTACCACCCAAAGGACAAACACATGACCAGTACGCACAACCGAAAATACACGAGGCTTCTGGGTAGCGCTGTTAATTGGTTTTTTTTAAATTTTTTTAAAAAGGGGAAATTTTTTTTTTTTAGATTGAAATAGCTTTGGAAAACCTGCATTATTGTTTTTCCAAAAAAAATGTAGCCGCGTGGAAATCTTTTTGGTAAATATGAGCTGCTAGATTAGCATTTTTGTTTGCCTCGTGGTAAAAAAATAACATTTTCCGCATAATTTCCCGATTTTATTGAAAACAACGGACCCAAACCCCATCCCTCCCCCACGCACAACACACGAAAACACGGGGGCTTCTGGGTACGCTGTTGGAAAAATTTTTTTAAAAATTTTTAACTTTTGGGGAAATTTTTTTTTTTCTAGATTGGAAAAAAGCTTTGGGCCCCCTTATTGTTTTTTTCCTAAATGGATGTGGCAAATCTTTCAAGGGGGAAAATGAGCTCCAAAATTAGCATTTTTTTTTTGCCTCGTGGTAAGATAATAACATATCCGCAAATTTCCCCCTTTTTTTTTTCCTCAACGGACAAAAAAATCGCCCAGTACGCACAACACACGACTACACGAGGCTTCTGGGTAGCGCTGTTGCCAATCGTTTTTTTTAAATTTTTTTAAATTGGGGGGGTTTTTTTTTTTTTGATTGAAATAGCTTTGGTACACCTGCATTATTGTTTTTCCCAAATGGATTTTTCCCGGGAAAAATTTTTGGTTAGAGCTGCTAGATTAAACATTTTTGTTTGCCTCGTGGTAAAAAATAACATATCCCCTAATTTCCCCCATTTTATTTTACCTCAACGGACCCAAAACCCTCGCCTCCAGTGCAAACCCCACGACCCCCCCGGCCCGGGTAGCCGCTGTTTTTAATCGTTTTTTTTAAATTTTTTTAAAAAGGGGAAATTTTTTTTTTTCTAGTTGAAAAAATTTGGGATTTTTTAAATTTTTGTCCTAAATGGATGAGCCGTCTTTTAAAACTTTCACGGTAAATTGACCTAGTTAAACATTTTTGTTTTTCCTCGTGGTAAGTAAAACATATTAATTTTTCCCCATTTTTTACCTAAAAAAACAAACCTTCCCCCCGTACGCACAAACACACGATCCGAGGCTTCCGGGGGGCTGTTCCCCAAAATTTTTTTTTTAACTGGGGGAATTTTTTTTTTTTTGATTGGGAAAAAGCTTTGGTAAAACCCCCCCTTATTGTTGTCCTAAATGGGTGTAGCCGTCGTGGAAATCTTTCACGGTAAATATTTAGCCCTAGGGGAGCATTTTTGTTTGCCTCAAAAATAATTTAAAATATCCCATAATTTCCCCCTTTTTTTTACCCCAACGGACAAACACATCGCCTCCAGTACCAAAACGATACAGAGGTTTGGGGGGGCCGGGCCCCTTTTTGGGCCCCAAACTTTTTTTTAAAATTTTTTTTCCCCGGGAAAAAATTTTTTTTTTTCCCCAAAGGAAAATTTGGGAAAATTTAAAAAACTTTTTTTTTTTGGAAAAATTTTAAAATTTTTTCCTAAATGGATGTAAAACCGTCGTGGGAAATTTTTCACCCCGGGGAAAAAAAATTTTTTGAAGTTTTGCCCCCCAAAGATTTTGGGCTTTTTTTTTTTTTTTACCTCGTGGTTAAAGGGTAAATAACAAAAAACCCGCAAAAAAATTTTCCCCAAAATTTTATTTTTTTAAAAACGGAAAAAAACACAAAACGCCCCAAATTTTTTGGCACAACCGGGGGGCCCGGGAAAAAAATTTTAACCCAAAAGGGTTTTCGGGGTTCCCTTTTTTCCAATTTTTTTTTAAAAAAATTTTTTTAAACCTTTTTTAAAAATTTTTTTTTTTATTTTTAGATTGAAATAGCTTTGGTACCCCGCATTATTGTTGTCCTAAATGGATGTAGCCGTCGTGGAAATCTTTCACGGTAAATTAGCATTTTGGTTTGCCTCGTGGTTAGATAATAACATATCCGCATATTTTCCCGATTTTAAAACATTTTGACCTACACCGGACAAACACATCGCCACCAGTACCAAACATACGAGACTACACGAGGCTTTTGGGTAGCGCTGTTGCCAATTGTTTTTTAAAATTTTTAACTGAGGAATTTTTTTTTTTAGATTAAAAAGAGCTTTGTACACCTGCACTGTGGTTTTCCTAAATTGATGAGCCGTCTTGGAAATTTTAACGGTAAATTTGAGCTGCTAAATTAGCATTTTGGTTTGCCTCGTGGGAAGATAAATAAATATCCGCATATTTTCCCGATTTTAAAACATTTTGACCTAACGGACAAACATATCACCACCAGTACGCATAATACACGTCTACACAAGCTTTTAGCGTGTTGCCAATTGTTCTTTAAATTTTTAATTGGGGGATTTTTTTTTTAAATTTAAGATTGAAACATTTAAAACTTAGTTTATTTTATTAGCAAATAAAGCTACTGATAAAATACCCAAACAATATTTTTTAGTTAGTTTTCAGTTACTGAGATTTTTCTGTTAAAAACAATTTTTAAAAGACATTGTTATTGTTAAGGCAACTATATGTATACAAAAAAAAAAACAACTTTGTCCATTTTTCAAACAAGCTAATCTATAAATTAAAAATGTGAAAAGCAACTCAATTCGTCCGATGTATATAACTACTTGTGATTAACGTTTTTTATGGAAATATCTATACATGCATACAAAGGTATATATCTTTAAATGTTTTATAATGTGCCCAATTCAATAAAACACCCACTATACTATTATGTTTTTTCGATTGAGAAAAACAGTTTTTCAATAATTTTTTTTTTTTTTTTTTTGAAACAAAAACTAACATCGAAAAATTTTTTCTGGATTGTTCTTAAAATATTCGTAAATGCGCGAAAAATAGAACAAAATGAAAAAAAAATCATATCAATATCTTTATTTTTGGATTTTTTATAGTCAAAAATAGGCGGAGCCGCGATTTCAAATTGATTTTCCTAAATTAGGCTCTTAATAATAGAAACAATACTGCAAAAATCGGCTCTACGGTGTTTAAGATAATTACAAAATTAAAAACATTATTTTTTATTCAACACCCTGTATCTTTAAAAATATGCATGTTCGGATGCAGCGTTATTTGTTATCTTTTTCTACCGATCTATTACTTTCGGTACCATTAACATTATAGTAAAACTATACCGGGTGGTGCATCGCCAGACTGGCCATAGCAAATCCCATGTAAATTTTGATACATTGAAATATTGGCTCCCCTATTGAATTTACAACAAAATTGTATTAGACTATTTTGAAGACGTTGATAAGATTAGCTTACATACTAAATTTCGTTTTTTTCTGATAAGGCAATTAAAAGTTATTTAAGAAAAACTATTTGTAAAATCGTTGCATACCTTCTACATACCTTAATGAATCCACCAGTAATAAATAAAATGTCTTGTCAACTTTTTAATTCACGTTTTACTTTGTATTAGTTATTTTAACATGTTTTACAGTATTGAAGAGAAAATAATGGTTGTAATCATTAAATAAATACAAGTAATTACATTGAACTACATACTAAGATTTTTACATAATTGAACAATTTTATAGGAAGGTGAAAAACATACTTAAAAACTGTCTAAAAATACGTTTTAACACAACACATTGAAACTAAAAGCTAATGTTTTTTAATTAGATGCTCAAACAGACCTCCGTTTACTGCTAAGCAATATCCTAAACGGTTATAAAATTCAGTTCTTACATTATGAAGTTGGAATGCCAATAGTCGATCTTACGCCGCTGAAATTGAAAATTTTAATTCTTCTAAATTTTGATAACTCAAATTTGTATAAATAACATTTTTGATATGAACCCAAAGGAAGAAGACATTTGGCAAAAGATCAGGAGACCTAGCTGGCCAATTTATGGTGTAATTTGGTCCTATAGTGAGTCCATTGAAAACATTTTGAACATATTCCCTTACTTCTCGTGAACTGTGTGCAGGACAACCATCCATTTAAAACCAAATGTCTTGATTGTCAGGTGCAACTTCTTCCAATGCCGGCCCCACTTGATTTTGTAATAGTTCTAAAAAAGTTTCTGTTCCCAAATTGTGATTTAAAAAAAAGGGTCAATAATCCGATGTCCAAATATACCCGCCCAAACGTTTACCTTTAAGGGGATTGAGTCCTTGTAGATACAAATCTGTGTTCATTTTCTTTGCTCCAGTATCTGATGTTTTGACCGTTGGGTGATTCTTTAATGTGAAGGTGAAAACAAATATTGCGTAAGAAGTCCCTATCATTATTCGCCATTTCCATAACTTCAAAATAAAAATCTGCTCTTCGGATCTCATCGCCTTTCCTCCATTCCTGATATCTTTCATATTTGTACGGATGATATTTATATTTTTTTAATTTGCGTAGTACTGCGCTGTGATCCTTTCCTACAACTTTGCCAAGAAGCCTGGTGCTAATTCCTTTATTTTCTTCCACATGAAGTAAAACATCTAAATCGGCATTATTTTCTTGAGCTTTTTCATCGAGTACATTATTATTTCGCTCTAAGCAGTTGCATTTATTAATACCAGTACCTTTTGTCTCAAACTTATGAACGATATTTTGAAACGTTGTCTTACTTGGATTGTGTCTGTCAGGAAAAAACGTAGAGAACATGTCGGATACTCTTCGATAACTATTTTCCATGTAATACCATTTAATCATTGTTATATTCTCTTCAGTACTGTAAAACATTTTGAAATAACTAATACAAAGTAAAACGTCAATTAAAAAGTTGACAAGACATTTTATTATTACTGGTGGATTCATTAAGTTATGTAGCAGGTATGCAACGATTTTACAAATAGTTTTTCTTAAATAACTTTTAATTGCCTTATCAGAAAAAAACAAAATTTAGTATGTGAGCTAATCTTATCAACGTCCTCAAAATAGTCTAATACAATTTTGTTGTAAATTCAATAGGGGAGCCAATATTTCAATGTATCAAAATTTACATGGGATTTCCTATGGCCAGTCTGGCGATGCACCACCCGGTATGTTTTATTTGAATGTGAACATGAAAAAAACGAACTTTTGGTATAAAGTAAATGATATGCAAATAAATAAATAAATAAGGTGATTTTAGAATTAGGGCAACTATTTGATAATATTGTAAGTAAAAATTATAAGTAAGTATTTTTCGTGGTTGTGCCAAATTTTTTACAGTTTCTTGTTTAATGTGGAAACCCGACCAACAACCAACCAAACCAAATTTTTATTTTTTATCTTGAGCTACATATAATAAAGATAACAATAAAATATTTCAATAATTTAAATTGTTTTCATATGATGGTTAAAAAAATTATAAATATAAATGGAAAAAAGAAAAATCTGGTGTATGGTACGTTCCACAATAATTTGTTGATTTCTACGTTTTTGAGTTTTCCAAACTCGAGGGTTGTCATTTAAAACATTTTATTTTGTGGTTTAAAGAGGGAAATCAACGAATTATTTGTGTATGTAGGTAAAGTACCAAAATATTCACACCTTACCCAAATCTGATAGTAGACTTTTTGAAATTTATTCCAAAACTTTATTAGTACTAAACATGTTAGATGTTCCTAATTCTAATCTTCAATATTGGCCTTTGTGTTGGCTTTTAAGTAATAAATTTATTTTAAAGTACCTTGTGGTTATTCTGAACACCTTGTAAAATATTTTGAGAAAATGTTTGGTTAAATTTTTAGGTTAATGGGATTGGGTTGCCACAATAAGCAAAACGTAAAATACGTAAGGTTGATTTTAATTTTTACACATTATTCTTTGAAATAATACCTACTCTAAACAAAAAGATACAGTTTATTTAAATACAATAAATGTATGAACAGTTTTCATCAGTTTTATATGTAACATACTGTTTTTAATATATGTATGATGAATGTCTAATTTTTGCGTTTTTTTTTTTACTCTTTTTTTTTTGTTCAAAAAATTGGCCCACTTTCTGTTCAATGAGTCCCTTGCATAAAATTTATATTGATCTAGAAACACAATTAAATTTATAGTTATTAAGGTATCAGAGTATTATAAGGATAATAACGCTTGAGGTCGATGGTGTGTTTTCCGAGGGCCTTTGGCCCGAGGGATATACGTTGACCGAAAGCATTATTATCCTTAATACCCGTGGTGCCTTCAACGTTTAATGTCCGACTAAATATTCTTTATATGAGAAAAATTTGAATGAATTTTGAATGTATTAGTTTAAACCAAATCAAGTACTAGCATTTACCTGAAAAAATTGTCGAAACGTTGTAAGTTATTTGTCAATAAGACAGCACATAAAAAATAATTTTGCGATTGAGGCATAAAAATGTCCCAAGTAGTGGAAAATTCCCATTTTCCCCAAGATATTTTAGTGAAAGCTGCTAAAGCTGAGCATGCGCTTGTGCCAGAAAAAACTAGGCGGATTTACGAGAAAGAATATTTCCATTTTGAGGCCTGGCTGACGAAACACTGCGTGGACCTTGTGGACGAAACCGTTTTGATGGCTTATTTTTAAGATTTGTCAGAGTCATATTCTCCAAATTTCCTTTGGACAAAGTTTTCAATGTTACGTGAAGAATTAATAGTTCATAAGAAGATAAGAAGAATGAAAAGTTGATTTCTCTGCAACAGTTCCTAAATCAACTTGGAGAAATTATCAGCCTAAAAGTCGAAGGTTCTGACTCGCGAACAAGTTATAACTTTTTTGAAAGAAGCCCGACTGAAAAATATTTGACAGATAAAGTTGCATTAGTGATAGGTGTATTCGGAGCTTGTAGAAGAGACGAGCTTGTGAAAATGAACTTTTCGATGTGCGTGATATGGGTCAGCATATATTTATTGACATTCCACAAAGTAAAAATGGGCAAGCAAGGAGCTTTTTGGTTATTGATGACAGTGAAATGTCGAAACAAGTAATTCGGGACTATGTGTCTCTGCGGGGGGGGGGGGGGGGGGGGGGGGGGGGGGGGGGGGGGGGGGGGGGGGGGGGGGGGGGGGGGGGGGGGGGGGGGGGGGGGGGGGGGGGGGGGGGGGGGGGGGGGGGGGGGGGGGGGGGGGGGGGGGGGGATGACAGGGAAATATGCGCAAAAAGTTAATTGGGACTAGTGTCTCTGCGACCTAAAGTGCACCTATTGATAGGTTTTTTTGTGCTATCGTAGAACATGTACTGTAGTTAGGTAAAAATACATTTGAAATATATCCTTGGATTGCGTAACATATTTTTTTACATGTAAATAAATTTTTCGATTTTTGCGGGGGATTCAGCTTGGTCAATAGATTCTTCTACAGAGGGTTCGTGGATGATGAAGTTTGCTAATGTTTCTTTCGTTCTTTACGAGCTAAGGAAAAGTATTTATTCAAGTAAACAATCACAATCTCTGGGTTGGAAATGTGGAATTTTTCCGGTAGTTTGAAAATTGTATTTTACTTTAAAAAAAAATTTTTATTATGAAAGTATATTTGTAATTGTTTGTATTTTCGTAATAAATGCTTAAATGAAGATAATTTATTGTTTATTTATTGGTAAATTTGTAGGCCCTAGGGCGTTATTTTTTTTAATAACGCCATAGGGTAATATTTCGTATTTAACTGACTTTGACATAATATTATTATTTGTCAAATAATATACCAGTCGGACATTAAAATATTAAACAGCGTTAGCAATCAGGTTAGCAAAACGTTACTATGGTAACAAGAATGAAGCGTAACTGTGCAAACTAATTAATTGGTTCTGTCATCAAGTGAACCGTTCCAAAGTCAATTTAACACTGGTTATTGTGGAGTTTCCTATCGCCTTTTGTAGTAATGTGGATAAGTCTGGAATTAGCTGGACCAATTCTTTTAATAGAGGATGACTCCAGCCCTCAGAACACTTCATAATGGCCGTCCAAGAATGGGAAAAACTGAGGTAATTTGTATAATACTAAATTCACTAATTTTAACTTCCTACATTTTTATAATAGCGGAGTCACCTTAGCCCAAAAAATGTTAAAACCTCGGAACCCAGCGACTGTGTATAAAATTTAAAATAAACTATTGAACTTAATAGTTTATATCCTCTATAAAAATGTTTACCCCTCAAAAATTGCCGCTTTTTCCTGGGGTGAATGCCACCCCTTCGGGGGTGGAATTTTTTTATCAAAAATAAGTACGGAAGTGGATAGATTGACTAATTCTAAGCAACTTTTGTTTTATAAAGTTTTTTCCGAAAGGCATTACTTTTCGAGTTATTCGCAATTGAAAATGTCAATTTTTCAATTAAAAAAAACACGTTTTCAGACGGTTTTTCGCAAATAACTCGAAAAGTAAGCATTTTATCAAAAATATCATTCTTACCATAAATGTAGCTTATAAAAGAACAACAAAATGGTGAGCTTATGATGTCCATAAACCAATACAAACGGAGTTATAGCCTGTTGAAGTTGGTTCTTATTCGTCAAATGCAAACATTAAAAGTTTAACTAATATAACCAAAAAACGATACATTTTTCGGGAAAAAGCTCATTATACCTTTTTTGAAGTACTTGAAAAGACCTTTATTTTTGTTTTTTTTATAAAAGTCTCTAGCGCTAAAATTAAGCGAGTTATGGCCAAAATAAAGTTGATCTCATTTTTTTTTGATGAAAAAAATGTGAAAATCATCTCTTAATTACCACCTTAATTGAAAATAATCTTTGTCACCTTACAATTAACTTTTTTTATGTATTTCTAATATGCTTAGGAAGTTTGACTGGTTTAAAGTGCATATTTTAAAAAAAAATTGAGCTTAAGGCTGGCCGCATACATGCAACTTTTACGGTCGAGTGATGATCGAGTTGTTAAATTGAGCAATGGACTTAGCAGTTTAGAATGTTTAACAAAATCATTGTCATTGTATTCAATGATTTTAGTAGGCAACCTGTCAAAATCTGACATTTGTTAAACATTCTAAACCGTTGTCAACTTAGCAAATTGTTAAAAGTTAACAACGGTTTAGAATGTTTAACAAAATGTCAGATTTTAACAGGTTGCCTACTTAAATCATTGAACAACAATGACAATGACGTTTTGTTAAGCATTCTAAACTGCTAAGTCCATTGCTAAATTTAACCACGCGATCATCACTGGGCCGTTAGTCGAGCAACTGTTTATCGCACGTTAAAAGTATATGGAAATGTATGTAGGTGCGCATATTAGCAACTAGATAGTTGTTCGACTAAATAGTCGTAAAACCACATCGATCGCCTTTTGATTAATCAGTCGCGCAACTATCGCGACGGTTCAATGAGTATTGCCATGTATTGAGTGCGCATACGCTGAACTGAACAGTCGTCCTGCGGCTATTTAAACAAGTACATAAATCGATAGCGACTAAATTGACAGTATGCGCACCTTTGGCGACTAAACTGTTTGGTCGTCATAAAAATCGCACAAGCATGCAACTCGACTAAACAGTTGCTCGACTACAAAGTTGTATGTATGCGGCCGGCCTAAAGTGAAAGACATTTTTTTTAATTTTGAAAAAAAGTGCCTTTTCTTCAAAATAGCTCAAAAACCCTTAATGATGCGTAAAATTTTGTAGAATAAGAAAAGGTTATTTATTTCAAAATTACAAAAATGTCTCTTTACGTTAAGCTCAATTTTTTTGAAAAATATGCACTTTACACCGGTTAAACTTCCTGAGCATATTACAAATACAAAAATAAAGTGAATTGTAAAGTGACAAACATTATTTTCAATTAGGGTGGTAATTAGGGATGATTTTCACATTTTTTCATTAAAAAAATAGAGATCAACTTTATTTTGGCCATAACTCGCTTAATTTTAGTGCTAAAGACTTTTGTAAGAAACAAAAATAAAGGTTTTTTAAGTACTTCAAAAAAGGTATTATGAGCTTTTCCCAAAAAATGTATTTTTTTTTGGTTATATTGACGAATAAGAACCAACCTTCAACCGGCTATAACTCTGTTTGTATTGGGTCCATGGACATCATAAGCCCACCATTCTTGGTATTTTTTTATAAGCTACATTTTTGGTAAGAATGATATTTTCGATAAAAAGTTTACTTTTCGAGTTATTTGAGAAAAACCGTCTGAAAACGTGTTTTATTAGTTGAAAAATTGACATATTCAATTGCGAATAATTCGAAAAATAATGCCTTTCGAAAAAAACTTTATAGAACCAAAGTTGCTTAAAATTAGTCAATCTATCCACTTCCGTTCTTATTTTTGATAAAAAAATTTCAACCCCGAGAAGGGGTGGCATTCACCCAGGGAAAAAGCGACAATTTTTAAGGGGTAAACATTTTATAGAGGATATTAAACTATTAAGTTCAAAGTTTATTTTAAATTTTATACACAGTCGCTGGGTTCCGAGGTAATAATCTAAGGTGACTTCGCTATAAACTAAACAAATATTTTTAGAAGTCCATACCACAGGCTTATATAAAAAAATTAATAAAAATAAATGTCACAAAAAACAAAAACGACTGAAGCTCGTTTTTTGTTGATGTGTTTTTCTTAAACAAAAAGGTAGTTATTTGCATTATTTTTTAGACCCTTAGATTTTTCTGTAGATCTCCATATTTAACCAGAAAAAACTTCCTGTTATGTTAAAACATCATTTTAAATTTCGCAAAATCGGTTCTCCGAAATCTAACAATTCAGTGGTGTAGCCAGAGTTGTTTCATGGAAGGAGATATAAAAACATTAAAGCAAGGAGGATACCTTGAGTCACGAAAGGTATTTAAGGTTTTTAAACGAGCTCTTACCAACGCCTATTTTCTCCACAATAGATTTGGGAGGTTCTAGATTGGAAATAAAGGACCTCTCGGGTGGCCAGCACAGTCACCTGACTTAACCCCGTTGGACTTTTACTTGTAGGATTATTTAAAGTGAAAAGTTTACACAGAAATAAAGATTATTTAAAAACCAACATTACACATGATCTCTCACGTATTTGATAAGAAGTTCATTTCGGAGGTGTAGGCAAAAGGAATATTTAAAACTCACCTTCAATAGTAAAACAAAAATAAAATATTTAAAGATAATATATTTATAACGTTTTTTACTAAATGGATAGGTGTATAATGTAAATATATCACAATTAGAACTTATTAAACATTTGAAGGAATTGCGTGTATATAAATAAAATAAAAACTTAATCTACTAAAATGTATTGTTTTAATATTGAGGCAACGATAACTTATCATAGCTGCTGTAAATGGTCTGCATTTGAGTTTTGGTTTACCAAATAGTCCTAGTTCTGGCCTAAAAAGAAGTAAGATACATAAATACAAATTAAAATAGAGGCAAGGTAGTGCGCAGGGTAAGTCACAACTGCGTATTGGCATTGTCTTCTATGGCACGACGAAACTTGGAAAAGTGTATGTCGAATGACTAAGTGGAAGAAAATGACCGACGATTGGCGCAAAAATATTTGAATTTTGCTTAAAATAAGAAGCATAAAAAATTGGCTATGGCTTTTGGAAAAAACATATGATTTTGCTTAATTTTCATGAAAAAAAATGTCAAAAAATATCCATTTTTTTAGAGTGCAAAAAGGTAATTTAATTTTAATTTAATCGCGATCGTGTCAACAGGACTTTTGTAAAGAATCAAAAAACAAGCAAAATGGTTTCTTTGTTAATTATTATTGGTGCATTTTTCGCAGAGAAAATTCGAAAAAACAGTTAAAATTAAGAACTTTTTAAAAGGTGTATAGTTTGATAACGCTTGATCCTCCTACAAATCTTCCTCTCCCAACAGTTGCCCCTGTTTCTCATAAAATGTCCGATATTATTTTTAAAGTTTATTTTTTTGAATTTAAATTAAAAGAAAATTATTTGGCTTTTCTCCAAATAAAGATATTTATATATTATTTTTTAAAATATATGCATTTTTTATGATTTATGGATAGTTGCTCCAATAATAGTAACAAAAAACATGAAAGACATAAAAGGTTTAATTCTTTATAAAATTGATTTGTTTTATACTATAATAAAACAATTATTTTTATGAAATTATATAAAATAGAAAATAAACTTACTTGAAAACATTGGCAACCCTTATAAGATATATTATGTTATTTCAAACTTATTGGTTATCGACGGACGGTTGCCAATGTTTTCAAGTAAGTTTATTTTCCATTTTTATATAATTTCATAAAAAATAATTGTTTTATTATATTACCTAAAACAAATTAATTTTATAAAGAATTAAACCTTTTTATGTCTTTTTATGTTGTTCATTACTATTATTGCGAGAGCAGACTAGCTCTCCATAATAATCTATAAAAAAGTATAATTTTTAAAAAATAATATATAAATATCTTTATTCTGGAAAAAAGCCAAATAGTTTTTCTTTTAATTTGATATTTCCAGAAATTAAAATAAACTATAAAGACCTATCTATATGGCTAAAAGTTTTATTTACTTTTTTTATATTTTTTTAAATATTAAAGGTACCTACACGTGTACCTTCACCAGTAACTATTTAAAAAAAAAGTCATGTCAAAAATCAATGTCAGTTAGTAAAACACAATTTTTTAGTTTCTTATCTGTTTTGAGTAATATAATAAAATAATTTATGTGCTACACTCGTCCGTCGATAACCAATAAGTTTGAAATAACATATATATCTTATAACGGGTTGCCAATGTTTTCAAGTAAGTTTATTTTCTATTTTTATATAATTTCATAAAAATAATTGTTTTATTATAGTACTTAAAACAAATCAATTTTATAAAGAATTAAACCTTTTTATGTCTTTTCATGTTTTTTGTTACTATTATTGCGAGAGCAGACTAGCTCTCTATAACAATCTATAAAAAAAGTATAATTTAAAAAAAAATAATATATAAATATCTTTATTCTGGAGAAAAGCCAAATAATTTTTCTTTAAATTATTTTTAAAGTCAAACAGATCAAACGTATCCTTTCTTCTCTTAATACTAAAAATCGTCTGGGCTGGATGGTATACCAGCAATCGTCTTAAAAAATGTACTCCGAGCTTGCACCCATCCCAACTCGCTTCTTTCGAATCTCTTATGATACGGGCATTTTCCCAAGAGCTGAAAAGCTGCACGGGTGTAACCTGTACCCAAAAAGGATGCAAAACTCTCCCTTCTAACTATAGACCATATCTTTTCTTTCGTTGTTTGCAAAGTAATGGAAAAATTCCCTTAATTCCCAAATTTTAAAGTATCTGGAAAAAAAACAAGATATTACATGATAGACAGTATGGATTCCGTCAGAGTAGATCCACAGCTGATCTTCTTTCCTTTGTCTCTGGAACAAGTCCCTTGAGTTTCTTGGTGAATCCCAGATCGTTGCTCTTGACATATCCAAAGCTTTCAATCAGGTCTGGCATGATGGGCTTCTTAACAAACTTCCTTCTTACGGTCTTCTACCTAAGCTTTGCTTTTGGCTCTCCAGTTTTCTTTCTAATCGACGTATATCAGTTACTGTATATGGTCATTCTTCCAGCTTCTACCAAATTAATGTTGGGGTGCCCCAGGGCTCAGTGCTGGCACACACGCGGTTTCTTCTACACATTAACGATCTTCTCTCTTCCACAATCAATCCCATTGATAGTTTTGCTGACGATAGTACCCTCCACTCTAGTATTCAATTTCTTAAGCCACCATGTAATCCTGATTTGGAAAACAAGAGCAGGTCAATGCACTCATCTCTTTCACAAGATCTTAAACTTATTTTGGATTGGGGCGCCAAAAATCTTGTTCAGTTTAATGCCTCGGAAACACAGTCACTGTTTATCCGTTACATATGAGCGGCCAAGTTCTGCAAAACAAAGAGTCGTTTAATCTTTTCGGCGTTACCTTCGAGAATAACCTCAACTGGCACAAACACATTACATCCATAGCCTCGGCAGCTTTAAAAAAGCTTGGATTAATTCCGCTTTCGAGCCAAAAAGTAATTCTCTTCTTCCAATCTGTACACTCTGCATGTATCCCTAATCAGACCCTCTTTAGAATATTGTTCTCATGTCTGGGGAATGGCGTCCCCTACAACACTTAGCATTCTGGACTCCATTCAAAGAAGAGCCGTTCGTCTTATTAATGACCCCGCGCTCATAGAAAGGCATCCTCTTCTTGCCCACCGTCGAGCTGTAGGGGATCTGTCGCTTTTCTATAGGTATTTTCACGGCTTCTGCTCAGAGGAGTTGGCCAGAATAATTCTTTCTCTGGCAGCTCCCAACCGAGCAACACGTAGTGCAACTTTTACAGTTTAATTAGAGATTCTTCGTTCCTTCATCCCTAGAGTGTCAAGACTATGGAACCTGCTGCCCGCAGAAGTTTTTCTTTTTCCTCCCAATCCCCAAATATTTAAGTCCCGTGTGAACAAACTCCCTCTCACCACACTTAAGACACCCACGGTACGTTAGTACTTAGGTATCAGCCTTTGTGGACTGTTTTTTTAAAGCTGATAAGCTGTTCTTCGAGAAAATAAAAATTTATAATATGTTGTTCAAACAGGCTCAAGGCGGACGCTGTCCGATGTGTGGTTTTCTTAAAATGCAGTTTAAATATTTTGCAGTGATTCAGCGTATTAACTGTAATTGTCCAATTTGAATTTAGTTAACAGATTATTAAACTTCATATTGTATTCTACAATCTGTATAGCCCAACCGCTGTGTTCACACATCGTCGTTGTGGTTGGGCCCAGTAGGATCTTTTGGAACATGGGCTAGAGTTGTTGGTTATGGCAACTCTTGTTGCCACCGTATGGAACGGGATCCGAAGTTTAAAATGAACACAA
>JAHBCN010019518.1:0-16036 GCA_019359885.1 Listronotus oregonensis
AAAATTTTAAAGTTTCCACCCAATCTTACCCCTAAATGGCAAAATTTTTTATCAAGAGTAGCTTTTTTCGATAAAATCAAAAATAAAAAAGTTTTTCCTATTCAACACCTTTTCCGTGGACATACTGTATATAGGTGTTATGTGCTCTTTTTTGGGTTAAACTTAATGTAGTAAGATTTAAACTTAATAATTTTCCCTCGCTTAAGAGATACGGTGAAAAATTAAAAAATCCATTTTATAATGACCCATGTTTTCTTAGTTAAAAGAGATACAGAAAAATGTTTCCAACAAAAGTTTCTTTCTAATGATTTTTGAATAATCTACTGTTTTCGAAGTAAGTATATGGGTCAGGTAAAAAGTTATCGGACCTAACCTCATTTTTTTAAATGGAGCAGCCTGTATATTTTATTTTGAAAAGATAGAATATATTAGGCGCGTTTAGTACTTTTTATGGGTACTGATTTAGACTGAACCGTTAGACTAGGTTATGCAACGCTTAAATGGGGAAAAAACCAGATACAAAAATATGACCAAATGCATAGTGTATTTGCTTTTTATGGATCAGTTCTTTTACATCTTGAAATTGAGATTTGCGAATGGTAGATTTTTAAAGGTTAATAGGGAATCTCGTCTTGCTGAAGTTTTCACTTTTGTCTTGTCGTCTTAAGCACACACCCTCATTTTACTTTCTAAAACTACTTCAAAATTTTAAAAACAAAAACAGAAAAATATAAACTGAAATTGAAATTTCAAAATTTGTGGCGCTAAGAATTTTGACGTAAAAAAATATTTTTTATATGTTGTTTATATTACCCAATATTTGCACCCTGGTGATGATGCTAAAGGATTGATCAAATAATTTATGAGCCAAGAGTGCATTAAAAACAACGAAGAGGCGTTTGTTTTTAGATTTCTATAGTTTTTTAATTTACTTTCTTATGCCAGCAATTTATTCTACTATTTGTATGTATTTTGGCAGTTATTTAATGATATGTCTGGTTTTTTTTAACTGTCGGTATTAACAAAGAAAAAAAGAGGCTGAGCTTTTTGGGAGGAAGTTGGCTCATATTTTACATAAGAGTATTTTTGGTAATTTTTTTTTTAAATACGCGCACTTGGTCCAACAATGGTTTAGGGTCCTCCCTTAAATAATTTTACATAAGGTCGCCAAAATACCCCTCTATATTAGCAATTGCCTTTTAATTTAAAAAAAATCTAACCGACGGACAAGGTAAAAGACTAGAATGGGTCTTAAATAAAAGGGCTGTTTTAACAGTTGTTTATAGTGTAGATTTCTACACTACCAAAACAATTTTGCGCGTAGACACATTATCCTGACGAAAAATTAATTTTTTCTTCCGTAAACTAGATCTTTCTTTACTCTACCCAAAAACAATAGCAAGCAAAACAAAGAAAAAACAAAGACGTTTTGACCAGGTATAGCATGAATAAGCTGTTAAAGGAAAATCTTTTATTAGTGCTTGGATTGTCACCTTTTTTTCGAATCCACCTGTATCTGTTATGTTACTTTTCTATTCTTTCTTTTATATTTTTGGTTTTATATTAAAAGGTAGGGACTGTGCAAGCGCAATGTCAATTAGGCCATACGAAGTTGCAAAAAAAAACAAAAATTAAAATTTAAACTATTTTAATTTTTTTAGGTACAATAAAAGGTAATGTGTACTTGTTTTATTGGTTATTGTATTTACTTAATTATAGAAATTAACCTGTGACAGAGTTAAATTATTAACCATCTTAGTGACATTCTAGTAGGACACTTAGATTAAAGTTATTAATTAATGACGTAAAACTAAAACCAGAATAAGTAATAGTATGAAAGAAAATCAAATGAGGCAAAGTTATTATTGTAATAAAAAATCTGCAATAGCAATACACTTTGTAGAAAGCGAGGAAGTCTGGTTTCAAAATGTTATACTTATTTATGGAAACCTGCAGTTATTTTTAAAAAATTAAATTTTCCTTGGCCTTATTCAGTTAAAACGGCTCAAAATAACATTTTTTTAAAGAATGTATTTTTATGGGAAAGGGTCTCTTAAGAGAAAGGATGTTTAGGTACTATAAAAGTTAGTGTGTATCTGTTTTATTGGTGTGACTGGTATTTTGTCGTTAATATAAATTATAGAAAAATAAAAGATTTTTCCTTGAAATATAAACAAATTTTGTTTTAAGATTCAAGGGATTCTGAGACTATTTTTTTATAATTTGTCACGAAATTCCACCAATGTTATAATTATTAATTGTAAAATGTACATTTATTTCTTCAAAAATAAAAGGGGTGGTGTTTTAATTGGTTCTAAGGCTTCCTAAAATAAGCCTTAAGCAAGGTAAGCTAATGTTATTTAAATAGACTGCAACTGAGGCTACACAAGTTTCTTTATTTAATAATTTAAAGCACTTTCTTATATTTAACTTTTTTAAAAAGGCTTTTTTTGCTAAAGTTCTAAAAGCGTTTCTGTTTATTTTGTGATTATTATATATGTGGACAGATTTTTGATTTGATGCCCTTTTATGTGTGTGGTTAATGGTGTGGAAATTTTACCCATATAAAATGTTTTCCATTTACTGGGAATTTTATGAATAGGAATTACATTTTCGTTTAAATTATGTGGTTTAGTTTTTGGTAAAAGATACATTATCACTAGAGTCCGGATTTTATGGCATTATGCTTTTTGTAAATATTACAAGCAAATATTAGACAACTTAAAATATTGATGAATTAGACAAAAAAATTGCCGAAAAGGCACTCTTTTAATGCTTATTTTGCTTTTTTTTTATTTAAATTGCTTATTTAATGGTATGTACTTATTTGCAGCTTTTTTAAAATATTTTCTACTGCAAAGAATATTATTATCGCACACGCACATTATTATATCAACGAAAATTGAGATAAACAAATCCTGTCTCGCCAGGTATGTTTCTTTATTATCTAGAAATGAAGGTTTTCGGAAATTAAAAAAAAATGCTTTGGTATTGGCGGGGAGTACTGACCCAGAGTTACAAATGAACCCAGATGTGATAGCAAAATGTATGAGTTTTATTATCGTTTTATAGATAAATAATGAATTTTTATTTTACTTTTTTACTTTTTATGCCCTGTTAAAGCTTATTTCGTGCTTTTTTTGTGAAAAATTACATGCTTTTTACGCGCATATTTAACTTTTTTATGCTTTTTAATCCGGACCCTTAAATTATCACTAATGTAAAAATCATTTGCATTTCTGTTAATTTTTTTCTTCTAAGCCAGGAATGTAGGGCAAAATAATTTTTAATAGATCTATTTTGATCTTCTTTATAATTTGTTTGCTTAGTTTTATTAGGCAACTATATATTAATAAAAAAATATTAACTTTAAATTAAAATGTCGGTTTAAAAGTATGTAAAGTCATAATCATACCCATTTGTAGTTACGTCATCCAGGTGAGAAAAATCGTATGGCGTAAATTCATAATTAAATATTTTTGTCAATCAATATTAGGTTAGAAAATTTACCATCGCATTTAGAAATTATTAGTCAGTTATGTTTCTTATACGTTCAGAAATTAACAAATGATAATTTTATTATTTTTTTTTTATTAGTCTATATACACTTTTAATCAAAAATACTTCCTATTTTTTTATACTTTTATAAGCTGGTAAAAATATGAAACAGACGGAATTATGAAAATTTACAAAGCACCAGTTAATATTAAAAAAATAAAAAAATATAACATATTTTTACCTCCATTGTTTTTCTTTAATCCGTGTGGTATGATATTGCCAGCTTGCTTACTATTTTGATATACCCACTTAAAAAATTGAATCTTTTATAAACAATATCTGGAAAGTCCATCAAACATTTTTTGATATTGAAGCATATACTTTTGATAAATCTTTCTAGGGAGTCAATGGAAAATTCAAAATATTCAATTTTTTTCTTGAACTTTTGTCTTATCGTTGCCAATGTTTCATATTTTTTTCTGGTGTACATAGAATAAAAAAATGTGTATTATATTATTTAAATATTTTGTAATTTTGGTTTTTGCGGTCATTTGCTCGGAAAACATACTAAAAGCGTAACCCCTGGTCTAATTTCATTCCATTCTTCTTTATATTTGCGATCGTTGTTGGGCTCAATTTTGCTGCATCTGCGTCTCGCTGTATTTCATTCTCAATTTAAAGTGCGGTTCCGTTTCGGACTTGTTTCTTTTTCAGTTGAAAAAAGCCAAGATATTTTAAATTATCAGCTGTGATTGTTTACTATACCTATTATAACGTTTTCCGGCATTGTTAAAAACTTTTCGAAATAATTTTCGACAACCGGTCAGTTAAGGTTTTAAAGTTATTATGGACACATGGTTTTTTTTAAAGAACATCATATATAATATTTTACCAGTCGACTGAAAATTAAATTATCTTTACATTAATGCCTTACACTTTATATTAAAGTCAGAAAACTACCATTTTTGCAGTTTTCTTTCTTTATTATTCAGAAAAAAAATAAAACTATGCAGGGGGTTCTAATTAGGTTTTGTTGTATGTCAAGACCGGTTGTAAATAGAAAGTCCAATATATTACCATTAATAAAATATTCTTAAAAAATTCATAAATCTCATTTTAAACTTCTTAAAAAATGTCAAGAACCAAAGTTTAATAATTATCCCACCCAAGATTAAAACCAAACATCTTTTGTTATACAGTACAATTCTTGTAAAGGTAGAAAATGCCATTTTTGGTACAGTACATTCCACAATAATTCGTTGATTTCTCGTTTTACCTGCTACTGTTAGTCGTAAAACTCAATAAACTTTGGGTACCCGCATGTAGGTCCGAACTTAAAATTTCCTTTATTTATTATTGTACCTACTTTTTGGTATATTATGTAGGTTAAAGGCAAATTGCGGGTGTTGAATATAAAGCAGAGTCTTTTCATCTTAGTTCATCGGTCGTTTGGAGTTTGTAAAGGTATTTTCGTGTGTGTTATTAAGCATCCAAAATAGCTAACCTAAACTATTGATATTAATAGGTAATCAGGACCTGTACTTTTTCAAAAGTTGCGGTGCCTACACAATAGATATTTGTTAGGCAACTTATTTATGGCTGGGTATACCACTGAGGGTTGTCATTTAAATTTTATTGCGGTCGAGAAATCAACGAATTATTGTAAAATATACCCTAATTCTAATTTTTGTTACACCTTATCAATTTCGTTAAAATAAAAAAAAATACGCTTACTCAAATAATAGCCTAAGATAGCTTAGATTTTAAACGCTAAGAACAAATGAATAATGAATGATGACATTAACCTAATTGAAACGTGACTGTATTTTAATACTTATAAAATCCAATATATCAATAAGAAAAAGAAGTTGATTTTGGTTTAAGAAAACGATACAAATTTATGGTTTAATTTTTAACGGAAAAGTTGTTTAAATATTAGGTTTAAACAATCTTTAAAAATAAAATAGTAGGAGTATAATTATAAAAGTGTAGCCATATTTTAGTGTTTTTTTTTTTTAATTTAAAAAGCGAAGAAATCTATTAATATTTCGTAAGAGTGGTTGCCCACAAAAATCGTCTACAACTTTTTTTATATGCATTTTCATCATTCATAAATTCCAAGATTCCACTACCGACATACATTACCAATTTAGAACCCGCTGTGTAAAACAATCTCGACGATTTCAATAAAGATACCAATACCCTAAATATAAAGTTTTACCACAAAAAGTCTTTTCGATAATATTTATTTTAAACTTTCTATCGAAGAACCGTGATTTGAGGCTGTAAAAGTTCGTACTATGACAATTTTATATTGTTTTCGACGCCAACCTAAGCGATAAACTTATCTGCCATTTCGATGTGTTTAAAAAAATAAATAAATATTTAAGATTTTAAATTTAATAGAGTTTCATAAATTTTGGAAATGACTTGAGTATTAAATTACAGAAAATCGACTTATAATGGAAAGCACAAACAACATTTTTTTTCTTTTTAAAAATTACTCTGGGAAGCATAGAAAAACTACGTTTAAAAAAGGACAGGTGACCTCCGCTCGTCTGCCAATCGGATGAGAACCAATTTTTATCAAATAATATAATATTTGAATAAAAGTATTGCCTATGGGTTGCCTTGGAAATTATGGTCAAGACTATGCTTATTTAAAAAAAATAATTTTGATACTCACTGTATAATGTCAATTCCTATTTTTTTATTTTTCATGACTAGTAATATACCACAATTTTTTTAATTCATAAATACAAATTTCAATAATTTTTGTAATTTTATTTCATACTATCAGAGGCAGATAATAATAAAAACATATTATTTAACAGAGTAAGAAACATGGTTCAGAGGTTTTTATTTGCGGGCAATGGTGAAATTTAAAAAAAAAAAAATATTTTTAAACAGGATGAAACATCATTTTTATCAGGAAATTGTGAAATTTTGAAAATTTGTAGATGAAAAAAATTTAGAGTGCCCTTTTATTAGGAAATTGTAGGGTTTTAAAATTGCGGAAGGGTCTGTGTCTTTTAAAGGCCTATGGATTAAAAAAAAATAAATATGAAAAAGGGAGAACATTTTGTTTGGTAATTTTAAAAAAAAACCGAAAAAAATGCATTTTTGCAGAGAAAAATTATGTTTTTAGTTAAAAAAAGGATTTAAATTTAGCTTAAGAATATTATGAATTAAATAATTAAATACAAATTACAAAAATAATACATTTTTAAAAAGGACAATTATCTGGAAGTGGAGCCACCTCATTTTTGGCTATAAAAAATCGAAAAATTAAGATATCAGACTTTGTTTTAATTTTGTTCGACGGCGCATTTACGATAAAAATATTTACACTTTAACGAGGAAAACCTAACCAGAACTAACCACGAACTAACTAGAACCAGGTAATAGTTTGGAAGTTGTTGTTTGTTAGTTCTGGTTAGTTTTTTTGAGGGTAATGCCACGAGTGCTTAAAAATAACCGATATTTTTCATGAAAGCTTGTTATTTATAATTCCACGAATTTAAAGAACTAGTGGAGTTGGTATAACAAGCTTAAATGAAAATTATCTGGTTAATTTTTATTTTCTAGAATGGAAAAATATGGAGAGTATTATACTACTAAAATAGTTTTTTTTTTTGAAAAATAAAATTACAGGTTTATTTTTCTGTGTTTGGTAAAGTAAGTAAAAAAACCAGTTGTTTTAAGGGCCAACGTGAAATTTCCGCTGAAATTTTTTGATTTTTAACGTTTCTTATAGGAAAATTTATACATGAGTGAAATATTCTATAAAAAAAACTTTACTTTTGTAAAACGGAAAAAAACCACTTTCAATAATAACAAATTCTTAAAAAACATCTGAAACATTGCTTATTCAATTTATATAATTTAAATTTAATTCAATTAAATCTTTTTTTGTACCCATTTTCTAATCTGAAAAGAAATAAAAAAAAAATAAAAATTGGACAAAAAAATTTCCCCGATTTTCACCATTGCCGCCAAAAAAAAACCTTTAAATATTGTTTCTTATGATGTAAGAAAGTTCTGTAAAAAATAGACAATTCGGAAAGTTTAGCCCAGAAAGGAGACATTTTTCGAAATATGTTAATACGAACTTATTTTTCATAAAAGCACCCCCCCCCTAACTATTTTAAATTAGTTACGAAACACCCTGTATATTTGTTAATAAAATAATTTATTAATCGCTAACGTATTAAAACTCGCAAATAATTTAACTTGTGCACATTTAAAGGAAGACCGAGAACCTAATTTATTAAATTGAGTTAAATTGCCGCTTAGTATAAATAAAAGCAAATTACAGTATTAAGGTTTATCTTACACCGTTTTTATTGTGACGTAACAACTTAACTACTTGTAGGACAAAAATTCATCCCATAGGCACTTACCGATTTTCCCTAACTTACAATTTTCCTGAATGTGCTTTCCCGGCTCACAAGCGCCGTCGCATTCAGTATCGGCTCAGCTGTCCCGCCAGAAACACATCGACCCGGTTTTGCTTTACATAAAACGGTTTTAAATTTACGATCGAAAATCGGACGGAAAACCGTGGAAAAACATGATTAAGTTTAGGGAAATTTGTGAGGATTTTACGGGAAAAACTATATTAGAGCTTAAGTGATCGAGACAGTGTTATTATCGTTAGAAAACCGGCGTGTTTTGGGTGGTTTCGAAAAAGATCGCGGAAAATTCAATTAAATTATTTGGTTTTGTTGTTGGGAAATCACAATGAAGTTTGGTGGGGAAATATCTTAGACCTTAGAGCTGACTCTAGAGTTATGACTTTTTAAAATTTTAGTGACCAATTAGTGTTTCGAAAATTTGTGCGGCGTAAACAAATAATACGGTTCTGAAAATTTTCAAAATTTGGAGGCAGTATTTAATATTACTTTATTTAGGTACTATATAAGTGTTTGTGCGTGTTTTTAAAATTATGTGTCAAAGTAAACAAGAAGAATAACCTCTAATATTTTTAAGCTCTTCAGGTATAAATAAATTATTTAAAACATATCAAAAAATGTATTTAAAATAACAAATTTACTGCGAGACTCCTATAAATGGATTTCTATATTTATATATTATAAAAAAAATTGTTGTATATTGATGGAAAATTGCAGTAATTTCTCATAAAACAATCGATATATAAATGTTTCGTGTGAATTTATATCTAATAATATCTCTGTAATAAAGGGTAATAGCAGATAATAGGAAATAAAACGTCGATATCAGAAAGATTTAATTGAAGTTGCGACTAAAGTAAAGAAAACTTTATTTTAGTTACGACAAAGGAATCACAACAAAAGTTCTTATTCGCTACAACAAAAAAATAGAAAGATATTGACGTGAAAACAATCAATGATAAAAGTACTTATTTTCATCAATACAAAGAGGATAATCTTAAAGGAAATTTAAGTTGTAGGAAAAAAAATTAACAGATATATGCCAATGAAGTTACTAGAAGTAAATTAAAAGTAAACAAGTGTAGTGAAAAAAGATAAAATAAATAGTCTAATAAAACCTGCTTCAGTTAAAGGTGGAACTAGTAAGCAATAGAAGTGGAGTTTCCGGCAACAGGTGACTGGAATGACTTGACGTTTTGAGCTTTGTAGCAAAGTTTAGGGTCTGAAATAATAATTCTTTTAACATATAATTAGGAGAATTATGGAAATTAAACGGATTATACCGGGTAATCCGGGAGGGTGGCTAACCCCTTTTTTGCATTTTTCAATATAGAAAAATAAAACTGTGAAATGTGATCTGATGGCAAATTTCACGTTTTTTCATGATTTTCGGTGACTTTCGACCAGTGCCAATTGTTAAATTGTTTTCTTTATTTTTTTCCTAATATCTTGTCAGTGCATTAAATGATAAATTTTACGGGTTTTTAACATAAAATTAATCTTTTTGCTATGGTTTCCTAATGACATGGTGAAAACATAACATTCCGTTTGAAAAAAATTAATTATTTTTATTTTGAAATATCACAACGTGATTAAATTTAAAGTACACCTTTACACAAAACGTTAAATTTTTGTTAATATAATTGGTAACAAAATATTAGTTTTTGGCCCATTGTGGCCACTTAGGTCAAAATATATATATATATATATATATATATATATATATATATATATATATATATATATATATATATATATATATATATATATATATATATATATATATATATATATATATATATATATATATATATATATATATATATATATATATATATATATATATATATATATATATATATATATATATATATATATATATATATATATATATATATATATATATAAATTAGCGTCAAAATTTGACATATGTATGGGTACCGTTGTTGAAAATTGTGGCTGTTTTATGTGAAACCGAAACTTATCAAAAGTAATACGACTTGTCAAAAAACGGTTAATTTACTAAAATATGATATTTTAAGTTTTATTTTTCTATCTTAAAAATGCAGAAAAAGGGGGTAAGCCATATTTTTTAATCATCCGCTTATTTTCTTATTTCTGAAAAAAAAAGCGAGAAATAATTTCAAATATTTATGTCCTATGGTTTTGTGGCGGATCCATGTTTCAGTTTGTTTTATTTGGGATACTCGTCTTACTACTATTTGAAAAATGGGACCCTCTTAGTCCGGGTCCCGAGGTATACGGCTGACCCTGTCCATGAACTTGCAGATCGCCTGCAACAAAAAAGAAGAAAACCCCTTAAAAAAACCCAAAAAATTACAAATACTGAAACGTAACCTATTCTGTAACACTTACAGAACAGGTTACATTTGCTTCGGCTTAGCTATTCGCCTGGTAAAGCAGTAATGTCGTGAGTACAATGTACCTAATTAAGGTAAGATAATTAATTAAGGAAAAATAGATGGGCGCCACGGTATTTCTTTTATTCGGTTACTTTTAATTAGAATTTAACTTGGTTGGAAACACCGAAATTAACCAAGTTTAGAGATTAAGCTGTTGTTATTAATTTCACAAAGGTAGGAATTTAAATTCATAAACAGTCAGTTCAAATAAATGGTTTTATTCATATTCTTAAGGAATGAACTATTGAAAAAATATAATTTTAATTAATTTACAAACGAACCTCCCTGACGCATTATTTCTATTAAAATTAACGCAATCTTTATTCTTGATGTAATACGCATAATACCGTGTACTTGATCAAGCATCCGTAATATTATAAGCGCAAATTAACCCCCTTTTAAATCAACTAAAAAATTAATTTCCTTATCAGATCGGTTCTTACAATTTTGATAGTTGTTTTACATTATTTACAAACAATATTATAATAAAAGAGAAACATGTCATCAAATGTAGGTTAATTACTTAGTTTAAAAAAAAATAATAAAATTTCAATTTCTTCTAAAATAAATAGATAAACAAAAAATATGGCGCGCAGATGTCGGTATTCCCCATAAAAAAAGGAAATGTAAAACCTGTTTTCCTGTTGGTTTCGGACAAAATGGCTGCTGGACGACGCCGTGCTTCTACACTGGTAGTGGTCACGTGAAGAGCCAAACCATACAGGAACGATTGCCGAAACTGGATGAATTTACCAAAACGAAAAAACATAAAAACCCTGTTTGAAGAAAAACAGTATTAGGACCCTTAAAATTCGTACTAAAGACCAAACAATTTATAGTGATAATAAACTCAGTATTATACAGATATTTATGGGTATTTTAAGTATGAGTTAACTCACCATAATGCGGGTTACAGGCTACCAACGGAAGAAGTCAGTGGCTACTCCTACAGAGGAAATGAATATTGCACATGCTATAAAAAACCCAAAATTAGCAAGATGACTTGGATAAAACTAGATTTGAAAATTGAAAGAAAATAGCATTTATCACTATATTAGAATTTTAACATACCTGTTTGCAAATCAACCGTTAATAGTCCTGATAAAACATCACCAGTTGACCATAGCACGCCATACCACAAGAAAATATGCAAATTTTAATGCATCACACGTGAATTTGGCAGAACCGCCATTGGGCAAAAAACCGCCTGAGCAGGAAAAGAGAACCTGCTGTCTCGCCGGTACAATATCTGCTGCCTGGCAACGAGAAAATCGTACCCACATATCGAAGTACTTGTGTGAATATTTCTACTGAAAATCGAAGACAATTGTGGCAACACAGCGACTTGTGCGGCCGTGTAGCTTCACCACCGAGGCGTTATCAGTAAAGCGATCTGAAACGGCTTTAGTCAAGCAGGCGTCACGTGGAAAAGGGCAGCGGTGCCGCAATTATTACTTAATAAAACAGGTTTAGAAATCGTTAAATTTATTTGTATAAGAAAATAATTAATTACCGTTGTTACTAATTGAATATAATATTATTATTATGAAGAAAACTATACAAAAAACAACTTGTAGCTTTAAACGCTACAATACTAGTCTACGTTTCGGTGGCAAGTCGGCCACCGTTGTTAAGACAGAAACTAAAAACAAAAAATTAAACTAAATTTTAAGAAAATTTTGGTCTAAAAACTTAGGAAATTCTTGTTTACTTTTTGTCACTTATGACAAAACGTCATTAAAAAGTAAAAATCAGAATTTCTTAAGTTTTTAGACCAAAAATTTCTTAAAATTTAGTTTAATTTTTTGGTTTTAGTTTCTGTCTTGACAACAGTGGCAGACTTGCCACCGAAACTTAGACTAGTATTTGTAATTTTTGGGTTTTTTCTTCTTTTTTGTTGCAGGCGATCTGCAAGTTCGTAAGGGTCAATAGGGCTGGACAGGGTCAGCCCGTATACCGCGGGACACGGACCAAGGGGTCCCGTTTTCCAAAAAGTAGTAAGGCGAGTACCCCAAATAAAACAAACCGAAATAATTTCAAAACAAATATTGACTTAGTTTAGGAAATTTGTTTTTATGTGACTAAATAGGATAAATATAATAAATATTCTTTTACTGGTTTAGCATTTGTTTAAAGCACAAAGGAGTTGTCGTAGATCTGCAAACTTGGAGCTATTGGTAATGTAAAGTCTCAGGTGTAAAGAATAGAAATTTTAAATAACATTTGAATTGAAAAAGACTTAAGATAAATTTAAAAGAAAAAATAATTAAAATATTGCTAAAACGTAGGGGCAAATAAAAAAAACTTTCTTTACCAGTTTATCTTAATTTATTTTTAATCCAAAAGTTATTTAAAACATTTTTCCTGGGAAAGAAAAATATTTATAAAATTAAAAGTTCTTTCTAAAAAATTATTAAAAAATAGCAAAAAAAAAATATTTTGAATTTTTTGACCCCTATCACACTTTCAAAAATTGTAAAAAAATTCATGAAGCTAATTTAATTTGCCGCAATCCAAACTTAAAAGTCTTTTAATGCGGCTGAGATATTCGAAAATAACAAAAAAAATTTATGATTTAATAAAACAGTTTATGAAGCACCTACATTACTAAAAAAAGCACGTCATTTTATTCTCAATAAGCCTAGCTGGTTAAGATTTCAAGGCCTTTTTTAATGTATGAATATAGTATATCGCAAAAATTACAATTTCTTAAATAAAATTTTTCGTTAAAATTTGATAAACAAGCCTAAACCCAAATTTTAAACAGTTTTGACTTATATATTTTTTTTTAAATTTTAACTTCTAACACATGACAAGTGTCAAAATGTTTTTTTTTAGATTATTTAACTTACACAACTAATTGTCAATTTTTTTGAATATTACAATAACACAAAAATTGTCTTAAACTTTTTGACCACCCAGGTATATAATATTTTACGTAAAATATTAATTGGATCAAATAAAAAGAGCTCTTATAAGTTAAAATTATTACATTTACTTCACACGATGCTAATCAGATATCACGTCACAAGACACCCCCAAGGTAGATATTATTGCGTGCCACGTGTTTTAGAGAAAATTCCCTAAATCCTGGTTTAGCTTTTGCAGACTTTTACCTGTCAAAAAATATGTTATATAATTTTCCTTAGAATTTATGTATATTGTAAATATTCTACTAAAATAATTTTGAATCGTCGTATATTATATTACTTATGACCTATAACCTATATTTATTACCTATAGACCCATATTCTTTTAAAAATTACCTAGGAAATAATTTTTTTTTGTGCTTATATTAATGGTGTGTAACATTCCTGAAAATTTGTCAGAAATGTAAAATTAAACTTCCGTCATTATTCTCTTCCACCCAACCTTTAAGCCGCGTTCACACGATGCCAGTTAAGGAGACAATTGTCGGGGCCAGTTGCGTAAATGTCTGAGGCCAGTCCAATTGAATGAGAACTTGTTCACACGACAAAACTATTGCCATGGCAGTTTGTGAGCAAAAATGCGGAGTCCTCATCGTCTGTTGTGTCTTGTAATGAATTGAAAGTAATGTGTGATGATCTTTGTCGGGGATTTATCGCTGAGACTTGCGAAATTCTTGAAAAAAAGTTAAGGTTAAGGTTTAAGTTAAGGCTATTAAAAGGAGACAGTCACGGAGCTTTATTCCAATTGATAGAAGAGTTACGAATGGAGGATCCACTGGAATATAAAGCTTGTTTAAAGGATGAGTCCGGATAGTTTTGACGAACTATTGCAGCTTGTTTCTTGACTGACAAAGGCAAACTGGCCCAAAACGAGATATCTACTGCCCTAGCACGTTTACACGGCCCCAATTGTCAAGACAACTGCCGTGATAGAGTGGTGGGAGACGTCACTGCGCCCAGTCAATTGTCCTCTGTCTACTCCTGGAGTCAGTCGAATTTCAGGACAACTGACCGGGCAGTTGGCACGCCAATTGGCCAGAGGTGTTTGCACGTACAGGGTGATCAGTTAAGGGTATCGAGCGGCCATATCTTATAAGATATTAGTCGTATGGATTTGAGAAAAAAAATCATGATAAAAGTCGCCAAGAGAAATTGCTGGTAATTATTTTCGAGTTTGTCAAACGTCCGCTAGAGGGCGTAACAACCAACACCAAGTATAAAAATGGAATTTTTATAGAATTTTGTCAAATGAAAGTATATTGATGATATCATTTTCATATTTACTGACCATTTCCCTACATTTTTTGTCTAAAACGTTTTATTTTATCTATCAAAATAAAGCGGTGGGGGAAGTTCAATTGTTTTTACAAACAAACCAAGATTTCTCCCGTTTCTTTTGACCGATTTTAGCAAACTTAAGCTCATATGAAAGAGCATAATTTGCACTACAAAACGCTTATTTGGTTTTGAATTTTTGACTTTTGATGTCGCAGCTAGATGGCGTTAACTGAAAAGGTAGCAAATTTTTGTTTTTTTTTTTTTCATAAAACCAAATGTAATGGTATATTAATTTTTATATATTTTAAAAGAAAATAAATTTTTCTATAATTTATTGAAAATAATTTATTATCTACCTTTTTTTTGAACCGTTGATATTGACCAAATATAATTTATTACATAAAAAATGCACGCCACTGTTTTTATCAAAATAAAAATTAGTTTTGTAATCTCTTATTAGTGCTAACAAAAAGAACCTCTTGACTTTTTTCGTTAGACAAACGGTTTTGGATTGAAAATAAAATAGGTTAATAGGCGCCTATCCATACTTTGCATATTTGGAAAAAAAATCTTAATAAAACTGTCCAACAACAGCAGGAGCAATAACACTAAAAACAAGAACACAGAACTTTAAAAATAAACGTTAAAAATAAATTAACAGGTTTGTCGTAAATGTTCAAAATGTTGTCGATTATTTTGAATGCACTGGTCCAATCTCTTCTGGGTGGAGTTGACAGACTGCCTCAATTTCCGCTTTGGTATAATATTTATGGCGTTTTGAATTCGGACTATCATGTCTTCTCGAGTAGTAGATTTTTTTCCAAATATGTAAATTAGTATGTTTCGAGATATGGGCGCCCCATGTAAACCTATTTTATTTTTTTTTAATCCAAAACCGTTTGTCTAACGAAAAAAAGTCAAGAGGTTCTTTTTGTTAGCAACTAATAAGAGATTACAAAACTTATTTTTATTTTGATAAAAAAGCGTGGCGTGCCATTTTTTAATGTAATAAAATTATATTTTGGTCAATATCAACGGTTCAAAAAAGGTATATAATAAATTCTTTTTATTAAATTATAAAAAAATTTACCCTCTTTTAAAATATATAAAAATTAATATACCATTACATTTGTTTTTTTTTGAAAAAAACTCAAAAATTTGCTACCTTTTCAATTTAAAAATATGGTGAGGGTGTTGGGCACTCCACCAACTCCGCTTAAACCAATCAACCAACCAAACATGATCAAGTGGAGAAGCAAATGTATGACAAAAGAAACAGTTTTTTTTCTAATATTTTTTTAATATCTAAAAAAAACTTTATTTGACATTTTCTAAAGCAACACCTACTTCCAAAATTAAATTTCGCCTAAATTGAATAAATAAAAAGTTTTTTATTTATTACGGACTTTTATCGGTGACTAAATATAATTTAATAATAAATTTTAACATAACAAAAAGGTATAGCAAAAATAGTGCGCGTAATATCCAAAAA
>JAHBCN010019518.1:16053-37930 GCA_019359885.1 Listronotus oregonensis
TATTTTTTTTAACCCCTTCATAGGAAAAAGTTTTTTATTTTAAATTCGATTTTTTGCCAATTTTATATTTTTCTTTTTTCCTTTTTAACGTTTTTTTTTCATAAAACACCCAAAAAAATTAAATTTAAGTAAAACCCCCGTTTTTTTTTTCGTTTTTTCAAATTCCCTAAAATAGTACGGTATAAGGAATCTTTTTAAAAATGTGTCTGAACTTACCAGGTTTTTAGGTTTAGGTTTAAAGTGAGTGGGTATAACCCCTTACCGCACCGATCGGTCTATTGTGGCTCATACCCTTTTATATTTCCCCCCGGCCCAGACTCCAATAAATCCGATATCCTTTGGGAGAGATTTTTCCCTTTCCCCCCGGAAAAAAGGTGTCTTCCGGGTTGAGAATCTTAGTAGTGCCATTGCTGAGCACGAACACATATGTGTTCTCCGATTCATCTTCCTCCATGAAGCGGCACTCGGCGTTTCCGCTGGGATTTGTGCATGGGGGTTTTTTAATCTGCATTCCGTGTACATTCCCCACTAGAGTTTTAAGGTGTCCCCTTGTTGCTCCAGTAGTTTACAGTACATTGTTGGTTGGTGGGCTTATGAAGACCTTCGAGTGTCTGAGCCCGGGAAAAGTCCATGACAGTACCGAAGATTTTCTCTTTGTGATATGAACTGGTTGGCCGTTCCATATGACCTGTTCCGGCCCTTTTTTTTTTCCGCCCCCTTTTGACAAGGAGGTCTGCGGATTCATTACCCTCTAGGCCGGTGTGTCTTGCACCTATTACAACCTGTTTTTTTTTTATTTTACTTTATGTTAAAAGCCATGTCAAGTTAAAAATAATAGAACTAAACTATAACAAAAGTCCAAAACTTCTCTTTTAGACAGAAAAGTAAATAAAAAATCAATTGATAACCGTCGTAATAAATTATTGATAGGTATTCAAAAAATCATTAGGCCACAAAGAACTTTAGAATCATTATTAATAAATAAGTACCTTTATATTGATTCTCGCATTAATATTTGATTATTTTTATTACTTTAATTAAAGATAAAACCCATTTGATATTTCTTCTAAACATTTTATTTCATATTAAGGCAGAATAAAATAAAATACAAAAAATTAAATGTTAATATTTTTTTTTTCCTTAATAAGGGTTTTTTAATGAAAACAATATAAACAAAATAATATCAGTTTAATACTATAAAAATTTCTAACGACCTCCATACCGGTTGAACTTAAAAGTCTTTTCCTTATTTTATATTTATATTCGCTATGATTAAAACCATATAAGCTTTTGACGGTAATATGGGCCCTTTCATATTATATTTTTACCTCTTTTAATAGATAGTAGCAATATACAGGGTGCCACAGATTCGAGTGCATGCATGGAGATCTCGGAAACCGTAAGAGATACGTAGTCGGTTAAATTATTGCAAAGTTGTGCATTTAGGTGCCTCAAATTCCGTTTAGAAAGTTGTAAAATACCGAGTACTTCCGGAGATATCCGGAAAAAACCGAAATTTTCCGATTTTGTTTTATTTTTTTTACGTCAATTAAAGAGATATGAAACAACAAAAAACAGTTGCTTGTGGACACTTTTTAAGCTCTACAAAACAGCGTTAAGAGATTTTACGTACGACGTTTCGTTTTTGTTAAACCATCATCAACTTTAATTCTTAAATAAGGCACTCAATTGTTTATTGCATTTTTTGGAAGCAGTTATAATTCCAATTACAATGATGTATAACACTTCATATTTTTCTGTTAAATAAACTTATTTAAGGGATAATGAGTTAGACAAGGAACGCACATCATTTTTCATAGATTGTTCCATATTTGTTAATAAATATTAAGTGTTATACATTTTTGTTATTGGGATAATGGGGTTCAAAAAAATTAAATAAAAAACCCGGGTTCGTATTTAAAAAAATAAAGTTGATGATGGTTTAACGGAAACGAAACGTTGTACCTGAAATCTCTCAACGCTCTTTTGTAGAGCTTAATAAGTGGCCAAAAAAAGTGTCTTTCGTTTTTCCATATCTCTTTAGATACTGTCAGAAAAAAATAAAAACTAAATCGGCAAATTTCGGTTTTTCCCGGATATCTTCGGAAGTACTCGGAATTTTTCAACTTTCTAAAGTGAACATGGTTAATTACGCAAATACACAATTTTACCATAATTTAACTCTCTTACGGTTTCCGAGATCCCCATGCATGCACTCGAATTGTGGCACCCTGTAGAAATATTAACTCTGGTCAGATCAATTACTAACTAAAAGTTGAGAATATATATTTATTTTTCTGTATTTCGTCACTTGTCGTTCTTTAAAGATAAAATCTTTTTTTTTATCTTTAAATGTTTTATAACCTTGTTTTAACTTTTTAAAGTACACATTTTAGGGATATTTTCCTAAACACGAAAGATAACACCTTTAAAGTATTTCCTCTTTACACAAAAGCTTTTTGTATGGCACACGTAATAGCTCGTTATAAAATAACATTGTTTATCATTTAAATTTCCTAACTTATATTGCTTTTAACTCAGCAAAAGTTTGGGCTAAATAAAAAACACTAACTGTTTTAAATATCCCCCTTTAAAAAAAATTTCGGGGTTACGGACTAGGCGAATGCGACGACAAACGGAATTTCGCCTTTCTGCAAATCCATTCTTTTTCTCAAAGTTTATCATTCTATGGTCTTCGTGCTAAGTAAGCATTCACTTTATCCTGCTGTATAAATAACCAGACTATAGTTATTTGATTTATTCAAAAATATTAAAAAAAAAATTGTACCTAAAATGAAATTTTTATTTTAAAATCCCGAAACACTTGGGATTTTCATTTGAAAATAGAAATCAAAAGTCATTAATGGTCAATTAAAGTATTCGAAATAAATGAATACGTTATAACATGCAGATTCATCTATTTTACATACATGACAAATTTTGTGTTGTTTTATCTTTATATATAATTTATAATGCGAATAGTATATTTATATGTATTATATATATATATATGTAAATATATATATATATATATATATATATATATATATATATATATATATATGTAAATATATATATATATATATATATATATATATATATATATATATATATATATATATATATATATATATATATATATATATATATAAATATATATATATATATATATATATATATATATATATATATATATATATATATATATATATATATATATATATATATATAAATATATATATATATATATATATATATATATATATATATATATATATATATATATATATATATATATATATATATATATATATATATATATATATATATATATATATATATATATATATATATATATATATATATATTTATTTATTTATTTGTCTGTCAGGTGATTCTGAATTTATACACGAAACGAGCTAAAATCATGAAATTTGGCAGAGTGGTAGTCTTTAGCAGTGGCTAGAACCTAACGAAGCCGGTTTTTTAAATTTCGCCCCCGGGACAAAAATAGGAGCAAAAAAGTGTTTTTTACCGTTAGCCGTACGGAAGGCGTCTTACGGAGACAGAGGCTACTTAATATTGTCTCTCGCCTGGCGGAGACAGGCTTTTCATCTAGTCTTTGATAATTACAAGAACTTTATAGACTTACTTGATATCATAAATTTATAAAATTATTACGCTAAAATATATCTATTACTTTGTTAAAACTTATTTTAATTAAAACGAATATATTTACCAACAAATATTTCCAGTTATTCTCCCCATAGTTCACTCTAACCCTTGCTACAAAGTTCAAAATTAATCTTTGGTTTTAGGGTTTAATAAACGTCATTTTAGTTTTCAGTATTTTGCATTTACGACATACTGATTTCAGAATTGCCTTATAAATAACAATTTTTTCATACTTAAATTAAACATTTGGTGGTCATTATATTTTTTTCTAAAATAAAGTCTTCTAAGTTTGCAATAAAGCAGTTAGTTTACCCGATATACCGGTAGGTGCATCGTCGGACGGTATATAGGAAATCCCATGTAATTTTTAGTGGGGACAATTATTGGCTTTCCTTATTATTTTGGAAAACAATTTTATTAAAGTTTATTAAAAAGCATACGTCCATGGTAATTTTAAATTTTTCGGTTACACCATTTGCGGGTTGTATGCTAATATATTTTTAAAAATTGTTTCTTTATTATCGCCCTATATTTATAGGCAACAATAAAATACCAGGTTGTTGTGAATTAAGGTTGTTATTTTAAAATTTAGTGCTTAATTCACAACTTATTGGTATTCTTATTGCTGTTCATAAATATGAAACAATGATAAGGTAACAATTTTTAAAATGCACTATCAAATGGTGTGACCGAAAATTCTAAAGTTTTTGCTCTGGACGTAGATTTGCATGCTCTTCAAAAAACTTTAATTTTTTTTTTGCAAAATAATAGCCAATAATTAACCCCACTAAAAATTACATATGATTTCCTATATCCTGTCCAAGGATGCACCACCCGGTATACTGGAGTAAAAAAAAAAATTCAGGTTCCTATGGTATGCTTTTTATAACGATTACGTACTGGATATGTACAGGGTTGTCCAACGAAGGGTAAACACCCTCGTAAATTCTTTATTTCAAAAGATATTGAAAAACGGTTTATACAAAAGTTGTAGGAATTTTAGAGGAGAATATGAGCAGTTTGCCATGAAAACAATTGAACATCTAATAAAAAAGTTATACGAAAAAAATATGGTTATCTTCCTTATTTTAAATGGAACACCCGGTATATTATGTGATTTTTTGGATTCTCTAGAAAATTCTAGACCTTTTTTATATAGGGTGTTACATGTCTAAAGTTAAAAGTTTCGAGGCAATGGACAATTGAAAATCATTAAAATGTCTTATAGCTTATTCTATTAAATAGGCTGAAATGCAAAATAATTAAATAACAAAAAAAAGAAACATTTATTTGCATAGCAAAAACATGTAACATTTTAGTAATCCATTAACGTAATCTAGGATTCGAAAATACCTCCTTCAGCGGCTAAACACATATGCATGCGCTCTATAAAGTTCTCTGACGTGCTATTGTAGCATATCATGATTGACAGCTCTAAAGACTCTTGTATTCTCTCTTTCATTTCATTTTAGACTTTCACAAGGCGTAGCATTCACAAAATTGTCGATGAATCCCCACAGAAAGTAATCCAATGGGCTGAGGTCCGGGGACTGGGAGGCCAGAGAATCGGTCCGTCGTCTTCCCTATTTTCATTACCATGGATTTCCCTGTTTCCTATCCATTTCCATCCATGACGTTCAGTCAAGAAAAGAGTGACATCACGTGTGCTATGCGGCGGGGCCCCGTCATGTTGGAACCACATATTTCTTCTAACTTGAAGGTTTACATTTTCTAATAATGTCGGCAACGATTCTCTTAAGAAGTTTAAATATTTGTTGCAGTTAAAGTACCCTCGAAAAAATATGGGCCAACAACAGAGTTATCTATAATTCCACCCCATACGTTCACTGACCATCTTCCTTGTTTCATGCTTCCCCTCCAATTAGGATTTTGTTGACTGTGAAGTACCTTATATTATGTCGGTTCATAGTACGATCACTTTTAAACGTAGATTCATCGGTGAATAACACGTTTTAAAAAAGTCATGGTTTTGGTCAATTTTCTCTATAGCTGAGAACAAAAATCTGCTCTTTTTTCTTTATCACCAGGTAGTAGCTTCTGGTGATACGAAGCGATAGGGATGCACTTTGTGATTTTGTAAAATTCTCTTCACAGATGTGTAAGACATACCAAGGGCTTCGCTCCGAGAATTGGTACTTTGGATGGGATTCTCATGAACGGAAAGCAAAACTCGTAGCTGATTTTCCTCATTGAGAACAAGGCTTATTAATAACAACTCTCTTCTTATAACCTACATTTGATGTCCCTATGAATCTGTCTCCTAATTTTTTCAACGTTCTCAAACTTGGTTGCCGCCTGTCGGGATACATGTTTAGATACTGTCGTTTGGACGCTCTCAACTGATACACATTCCTCGCCACTTTGCTATTCACCATATCTATCATTTCGTCTTTTGAGTAACGCGTGTTTCTGTTCATTTTAACAAATAGTTATAGTTTGACGACTGTTTGATCCACTCGCTGCACGGCAGCCAAACGCCACTGTTGGAGCACGTGTCCCATTGTTGACATTTTTGCATTTCAGCCTATTTAATAGAATAAGCTATAAGACATTTTACTGATTTTCAATTGTCCATTGCTCCGAAACTTTTAACTTTAGACATGTAACACCCTATATGAAAAAAGGTTTAGAATTTTCTAGAATCCAAAAATCACATAATATACCGGGTGTTCCATTTAAAATAAGGAAGATAACCATATTTTTTTCGTATAACTTTTTTATTAGATGTTCAATTGTTTTCCATGGCAAACTGCTCATATTCTCCTCTAAAATTGCTACAACTTTTACAAACCGTTTTTCAATATCTTTTGAAATAAAGAAATTACGAGGGTGTTACCCTTAGATTGGACAACCCTGACACTTTTTACAAATAAAATATATTTTTGAGGTTTGCTTTTTTTATGTTTGATGTAGTTAAAAAATGTATTTTTTGATGAGCATTTCACAAGTAGAAATAATTTAAAATTGTAACAGATAATAATTGTAAAGCTTCGTGTTTCACTTATAGAAATGTGACCCAATCAAACTTATTTTAAATTACGATATATTTTATCTTGGCTTTATATTTATATTACTTCACAACTTCCTTTGTTAAGCCTCCTTTACGAGAACGTAGAATACTAAAGCTAGAAAGGTTAAAAAGGGAATCATGTAACAAAGGTTTTAAGTCAACACCTTTCTTATACATATTTATTGAAGCTTTATTGAAAGTGTAGTTGAGATAACTAACATATCCTCAAAACATAATTGTTAGAGATCGAACGCTGTAAGAACAACACCAATACGTCACGGTCTCATATGGCAAACTGATATAAAACCGTGACGTACCGGTGTTGTTCTAACAGCGTTCGATCTCTACTCCGATATTTTTATTTTTATTATTCTGGTGTTTTTACACAACATGTTTATTGTTTAAAACTATATTATAATGATAATTACTTGTAAAAGTAAAAAAGTTATTTTAACATTGTATCACCTATGTAAAAATGTTTTACTCCTTATTTCGATATTTCTATAAAATAAAGTAATGAAGTAAAATATTTTTATAAAATCCAGTACTTTACCTACAAAATCGTTATTATGGGCAGTATAAATAAGATTTTTAAAGTTCTTTTCTTGACAGAAATAGTAAAAAAATTACCTTAATCGAAGGTGGCTTAGACTTGTACAAAAACATTAAATTGTATTAGATACAAATTTGGTTTTAAGTTTTTTTTGGGAAGTCCGCCAAATATTATCGTTTTTGACACATTTTTAAGAAAAAATGTCAAATTTAACAAATAATAGGTGTAATTTTAGCTAGTAAACCTGCATGATTTTTTTTTATCGTTAAAAAGCACAAACTAATGCCACATTGACAATATGACAATTGGATCAGGACAACTTTTGCTTTAAGGTTTTTTCTAAAACTTTGTTAAATATTGTCATTTTTAATACATCTGTAAAAAAATGTAAAATTTAACTATAACGGTGTTTTTTTGTTGAAGCCAACAGCCAGATGGACAAAAAATTTTAAAATAAATTTTGTTTTAAAAAATTTTTTTTAAAATTTTATAAAATATTGTCATTTTTGACTTACTTATGAGAAAAAATAAAAATTTTGACCAATAACAGGTGTCATTTAAGCTAGCAAATCTGCGTGATTTCTTAATCGTACTTTAAAAGCACAAACATATGCCACATGGACAGTAAACTGTATCAAATACAACTTTTGCTTTAAGGAGTTTAATGCCATTTTTGACACATTTGTAAAAAAAAAAAATAAAATTTAAAACCTTTTTTAATTTAAAAAAAAAGGTTTCCCAAAAATTTTTGTTAAATATTTTTTTTAACACATTTGTGGAAAAAAAGTAAAATTTATTTAATAACAGGTGTCATTTTAGCTAGCAAACCTGCATGATTTTTTTAACGTACTTAAAAAGCACAAACCAATACCACATTGACATTAAATCGTATCAGATACAACTTTTACTATAAGGATTTTTTTAAATTCTGTCAAATATTGTCATTTTTGACATATTTATAAACAAAAAATGTAAAGTTTTCTAATAATAGGTGTCATTTTAGTTAGCAAAGCTGCATCATTTTTTTAACATACTTAAAAAGTGCAAACCAATGCCATATTGACAATAAATCGTATCATATACAACTTTTGCTTAAAGGATTTCTTAGAAATTTTGTAAAATATTGTTATTGTTAACACATTTGTAAAAAATAAATGTAGAATTCATTTAATTAAAGGTGTCATTTTAACTAAAAAACCTGCATAATTTTTTTAACGTACTTTAAAAGCACAAACCATACCATATTGACATTAAATCGTATCAGATACAAATTTTACTATAAGGATTTTTTTTAAATTCTGTTAAATATTGTCCTTTTTGACATATTTGTAAACAAAAATATAAAATTTAACAAATAACAGGTGTCATTTAAGTTAGCTAAGCTGCATATTTTTTTTAACGTACTTAAAAACCGCAAACCAATGCCAATTAACAATACATTGTAGCAGATACAACTTTTGCTTTTTGAGTTTCTTTGAAATTCTGTTACATATTGTTATTTTTGACACATTTGTGAAAAAAAAATTAAAGCACAAACTAATGCCGTTTTAGGGATATTTTTTAAAAAAAATTAAAAACTGCTATTTTTGACATCTTTTTGACAAATAATGGGTGTTATTTTAGCAGGCAAATCTGCTTGATTTTTTTTCTCATACCTAATGCATAAACCAATGCCACATTTAAATTTAATTAAAAGTTATTAATAAAAATAAACCCATATAATGCACCTTTTTTATGAACGCTGTGTATTGCTACAACTGAACTTGCAAATGAACAGTTTATTAATTAATCCTGTTTTAACCTTTTTTAAAATTGGTTTAAAGGACCCTTAAGGAAAAAAAGAAAAAATTTTATTTATTAAAAAAAAACCTCAAATAAACTATTTAATGACAAAATGGCCTATTACTTATAAAAGATTTATAGGAAACCAACTAAAAAGATTGGGAAATCACGTTGCTTTTATTATATGATTAGCTACAGTTCAAAATAAGAAAAACTTTATCTTATTTGTCGTAAATTAAACCCTAATAACCAAAATTTTCTGTTTTTAAACCAGATACGCGAGTGAATATAAAGACATATTAAAAGAACCTAGTTATTATGTAACCACAGCATATTTATAAAACCTAAACATATCAGCAGACAATCATAAGGAGGAAGGTACTCAGGGGGGCACCCCACCGGCACCCTGGTGGGCGCCTGGAAGTGCTGCCTGCCTTGGTGCGGCGCCCCCGACGCCAAGGCGCCGCCCAACAGAACTCCGGCGCCCACGTCAACTGTAACCGAACCCGTCGACACGGAACCCCCGTGTACTGCTCAAACTAGTAAGCAGAAGGTGCATCAGGCGATACCCAGATCGCCCCAACAAGGGCCGCTTACCGATATTCAGGAGGAGGACTCCGAGGTGCTTTTGGAGGAGCTAGAAGAGGAAGAGGAACGAACACCTCTAAAGGTGAGTTTTTCTCTTTATAACTTAATATTGTAGGATGTTTTTTTTTGTATTAGTATAGTTTACATATCAAAATAAAAGCTATTTTGGTACCTAAAATTTTACAGCAGACCAACGGCCGAGTGCCGATCGTATTGTTAAATGGACATAACAATGTGTTAAATTTAACAAAGAATTAAAAATAAAAACTTTTGGCAACAGGACATAGCTTTTTAAATGTTAACTATTTGTCAAAAGAACAATTTATTTTGGGATTTTGCGGTAAAAATCAATTATATTTTAATAGAAATTATTACCTTGCACTCTAACAAGGTAATTTTATATATTTTCTTTAAAAACAAGCAGTAAAATAGATAGCTTAAATGACTTATACTGCAGAATTTTTTTAAATTTGGTTTTTTAATATAACTTATGCTTATTACATTTTATTGATGAATTTAGGCAGTATTAAATTCAGAATAGATAATATATTTGCATTTTTTCAGATAATTGTTGTTTTAATTTAATAAATATTAGTAAACCTTTTATTTACAAGAATTTTATTACTTACTGCTCTTTATTATCCATCTATTTTTTTACAACAAAAGAATTAAAATGAATGTATAAATTAACGAAATTAACCTAGAAAATGCTTCTTGTCTCTTAGGTTAAGGCGTGTCCAAAGCTATAATATACGTTACTGAAAAAAAAACCGTTAGAGATCCGCTGTGGTATATGTCCGATTCTCCCCAATGCCTTGTTCGAAATCCAAGTCAAACGCAGTCCAGGGTGTAAGATATATCTAAGAATTTTGCATCTTAATAAACGGATGTTTTTTATTTCGGAAACAGCGCATATACATAAAATAATTTTTATTTACAACCATGCATGTAATAATAACATTTCACCTATCTTTGAAAGGTGGAAAGTTGACGTTTTTTGACTTCTACTTTTCACCCGGGTGGAAAGTAAATTTTTTTGTTTGTAATTTCATTAAATATTGATATTTCAAAATGGTATAGTGACACACGAACAGTAAAGTCAAATTCCTCATCTGATAACATTTTTTTTTGGATTTGCGAAATTAAAACAAATTACTATTCAAATTTAAAGTGTCTATCTTACACTGTATGTATTGACACTTTGACAATCCGTTACCATGGCAACGATACAAGCACGCCGCCTAATAAAATTATTACCGGATCAATTTTCATAATTAATATAATTAAAATAATAGGAAATGAATAAAGTGGTTGTAAATAAAATAGAATACAAACCTTGACGGAAAGTTTCATTTCTTTCAGAAGACAGACTCGGTGCGCCTCTTACTAACCTCTGACAAATCCTTTCACTCTGGGTATGTAATAAACTATTACACGCATGCCAGAGTAAGGTTCTAGTCAAGCATTTATATAGGGTTTGGAGTAGCTCAAAAGCGTTTTTCCACTGTTCCCGTGATAAAAAATGCCTTGCGCAATAATTACCATTTTTTATTCTTAAACTTTTTAAGCAAAATTCCAAACTAACTTATTTTTTGTCATTCATTTGCATTGAAATGTGCTACGTTTATAAGTTTTATAATTTTTTACTCTTTGTTAAATTTAACCCATTTTTAAGTCCATTGCTATCTTTAACAACGCAATCGCACTAGGCCTCAACTCTTGCTATTTTTTTTAAGGGTGCATAGAACATAAAAAACCAAAATATGTAAAAAAGTTAGGTTAGTTGTGATTAGTTATTTTAAGATTAAAATTTCAATTTAATTGTAATATAACCGCATTACTGTTAATGAAACTTTCGTAAGGAATCTAAAAACAAACAATTTTTTATATATAATTTTTTATATATGGTGTTCAAACAGGCTAAAGACATCCGTCAAGTAGTTTTTTTCAATATTGCGGTTAAAATATTTAACAGTAACATTTTGAACAACTCAGTGTACAAACTTATTGTCCGATTTGGACGCAGTAATAGATTTTAAATTTTATATTACATTTCGTATATCTGCGATTTTCATATGCGTTACATAAAATGTTATGTAACGCGCTGTACATGCAAAAGTCCTACTTACTGTCTGTGGTAATTAAGATTAGATAACATGGACCTCACGTGGTTTTATTACCAATACTGCATTGCTATTACCTAAATTTATATCATGAAAGATTTGAAGGATCCGTTATTTCATGAGTTGACGACATCAACTAGCTACCAGGTCCTGGAATTATTTACCGCCATTGGATTTTTTTTTGTAGAAATACGTCAAATTTTAGGTCTATGCCCTAAAGGCCAACATTATTTGCATTATAGGTAAAACTGAGGCAATTTTTATCAGAAATATCATTAACCATTAAATTATCAGGATCCCAAGTACCCAGCGAATCTGCTAATATAATTTTTAAAACATAATGTCATTCAGTATTATTTAAAATAAAAAAAGGCTATTACTATATCACTTTTCAATTTTTTTTTAAATTTGAGAATACAGCACTTAAAATAAACAAAATCTTAGTACACATTGTATTCAAGATATAAGAATAAACAGCATGGGGATCTTTAAAACGGTAAAAGAAAGGTGGGTCGTTTAAATTTGGCAGCAAGTTGCGTATTGGGGAGCTTAATAATATACCGATGTAAAGTTTAAGTTGTATTTTGAAGTTACAAAAATATGGCGAAAAAACTAAAATTTCCAATTTTTGTTTTAATTTTTTACGAGTTTATTTCAAAACCAAAAAAAAATCTAAAAATACATAACTGTTGGAATTTTCTACGCTTTATTTATTGGTAAAGTCAAAAATGTCTTACGAAGTTCCGTTTTCGCTATACCATCATCAATTTTATTTTTTTCAAAACGGCCCTCAATTGTTTATTGCATTTTTTTGAAGCAGTTTTAATTCCAATTACAATGATGTGTAACACTTGATATTTTTCTGTTAAATAAACATATTTTCCATAAGAGACAATGAGTTAGACAAGGAATGCACATGATTTCTTATTGGGATAATATGAGGTTTAAAAAAATAATAAAAAAACCAGGGCCATATTTAAAAGAAATAAGTTAATAATGGGTTTACGACAACGAAACGTCGTAAAAAATTAACTTCACCAATTTCTAATGCGCAAAGAATTTTAATAAAAATGTATTTTTATTTTTTTTTACTTTTAAAATAAACAAGTAAAAAAATAAAAACCAAAATAAAAAATCTCAGTTTTTTGCAATATATCTGAAAGTACGAAATATAGCTTCAGTTTTTTAATGGTATATTATTAAGCTTTCCAATACGCAACATTGCCAAATTTAATTTAATAAATAATTGGACACACTGTATTTTTTCTGACCGTTGAACTAAATAAAAAACAACAATTTATAATGTAATAGTGGATAAAATATTCAAAAAATATTTCCAATATGAAATAAAGTAGTAAGTGAATGAACTTTATTGTGTCTGTGTAAAGGCTGTAAGCAATAAAGCAAAAAAAAGAAGCCATTAAACTCTAGTTAATGCCTTTTGTATTCGACCGATTCAATTATTATTCCCATAAGCTTCTGTTCTCGTAGATTAGAGTGCGTGTGTCAGACAATGTTTTTATAGTAAATATGCAAACAAATCGTTTTTATCGCTTATCTCTTATCAATGTTTTATCGGTAAAGTTGTTTGGGGATTTGGCCTTTTTATAGCAAATGCATTACATTTGATGTTTGTGTCAATCTCCGTCAAAATAATTTACCAATTTTTACACCTACTATCACAAAGTTTGGCATTTAACGTATTTTGGTGGTATTTATTATTCTTGTCACATTAACAGATTATTTATAGAGATGACAGGTTTATCTTCTAGTTTTTTTATTTTAACAAGGAATATTTTCTTCGAGACTTTGCCATAAAACTGATGACCTTTTGTTGCAAAGTTTTAAAGGATCAGTTGTGAAAGACAGCTTAACCCATTTTCGCCCAGGGCTTCAAAATTAAATTAGAATATAACATTGTGTTGTGTTTACTTAAATTCTTAAATTAATATACAACATAAAAGCAAAACATATTTTTAAGATAGTAAATAAAAATGGTGTTGCATTTTCGCAACATTGGTCGAAACTACACTGGCGGCAAAAATTAGGGGATATTGCCATATACCATAATTCAAATTAGTACCGACAATTCTGATGTTTTGGTTGGAATCTAGTGTTAATCCTGTTGCCGTAAAAAAAAATTCAGGATTTTTTGTTATCACAATATCAAGTAAACAATATTTTTTGTCAGGTCGAATTCGAAAGATTCTCTCGTTTTGAGTTTCAGAATCGTTTTATACGATTAAATACAACAGTAATTGGGTGTTGATTTTTTGCAATGCTTTAAGACATTTAACATCCGGGAAGCAAACAGAGCGGTTGGAATGCTTCAAGCAGGTTGCACAAGTGGATGTTGCTCGTGAGCTGGAAACATCACAAAGTGTTATAAGTAGGCTGTGGAATCGTTACAGGAAAACTGGAACAACCTCCAGAAGGCACGGACAGGGTCGTAGGAGGTGTACTACGCAGCAACAAGACCGGTACATAACCCTTAGTATTAGACGGAACCCCATTCTCCCTGCAACACATTTACGCCGTCAGCTTCAAAACCAATTAGGAGTCCCTATCTCTGTAAGAACAGTGAGAAATCGATTATATGAGATCGGATTATCTGCTCGAGAGCATTTCGAGGTGTGCCACTTACACAAAGACATAGAGCAAGCGTTTGAGTGGGCACGTGAAGCAAATTGGAGGGTAGAATGGAATTCCGTTCTTTTCACCGACGAATCTCGTTTTGGTTTACATAGTGACTCAAGGCGTATAAGAGTGTGGAGAGTCGTGAAACACCTAGACATCGTAGCTATGTACAAGAAGTGTATCCTTTCAGAGGTGGCACAGTTATGGTCTGGGAGGAATCGCTCTAGGACGCCGTACGCATCTGTATGTTTGCGAAAACAATATGACAGGGACGCTTTATGCTCGTGACATCATTAGAGATATCGTCGAACCAATTGGTGAAACAATCGGGGAACATTTCATTTTTTGGGCGATAATGCGCCCCCGCATCGCACTTTGGAAGTCCGAACTACACTGCAGAATTTAGGCATCACCCATCTCAGGCTACCACTACCAGATCTGAACCCAATTGAACATGCATGGGATATGCTTCAAAGAGCTTTGGATAACCACCAACCCCCGCCTAATAACAGACGGGACCTAATAGGAATACTTCCTCAATTATGGGACAACCTACCCCAAGACCAGCTGGACAATTTGATTCTCAGCATGCCAAGACGCCTTCATGAAGTTTTCGAGGTCCACGGAGGTCATACACATTACTAACATTCTTTAAATGATTCAGCATGATATAGAAATTTGCATTTTGAGGATAATATTTGATTTTTTTAATAAACGCTTTTTCCCCCCCTATGAAATTATGTGTTTTCATTTATGCAAAACGGTAATCTCTATAACCGTAATAGTTTTAAAAAACTCGGGTGGTTGTTAATATAAAATTCCATGATATCCTCTAATTTTTGCCGCCAGTGTATAAACTACAATAAAATATGTACAGGGTGTCCCATTTTCGACACTATTAAAGGGTATCATCGTAATTATTAGTACTACCAAAAAAGTAATGTAGGGGTCATGTCCTCTTTTTGGGTCAAACTTAAAATAATTTAATTAAATTTTTAAAAAATTACCCGGTCTATTGTCTAATTCTAATTTCTTAGTTTATAAAGATACGGGAAAATGATTTTTTATATAAGTTTCTTTTAATGGATTGCTATATAACACAGCCCCACAAAAAAATAATTATTCAGACTTGTGGGTACATATGTACCATGTATTTTTGGATGCTGGATCCAATCCCGAGCTCAGAAATGGCCCTCCACGTCTGGAATTGGCCCTAGGGGCCAAAAATGGCCTCTGTAGGGCCTCAAAGATGAATTTTGAGATGAGGCGAGCTCGAAGGTGCATTCTTAAGCCAAAGCTGGATTTGTGGTCAAAAAGTTTTTGGCCAACTAAAATTTCCCGTTTGGGACCGGGAAAATGACCCCTTAGGGGCCGGAAAATCGTGTTTCGGACGCCGCAATCGCAACAGTGGTATTTTTATGTACTTTTAAATTCTAAAACTCAGACTGTGCTTAAAAAGTTTATAGCCAACTAGAATTCCCCGTTTGGGACCGGAAAATGACCCCTTAGGGGCTGAAAAATCATGTTTTGGACGCCGCAAACGCAACAGTGGCATTTTTATCTACTTTTAAATTCTGAAACTTAGACTGTGATCGAAAATGGAGTGCAGGGAAATACATAGAATAGGAATAGAGGCATTGGAATCGGTGGATCGGCCGTTCAGAATCTTTTGAATACCTGGAAAAACTATTACTCAGGAGTAATTCTTAAATTAAGGCTTGAACCAAGCGTGACGAAACCCTCCCAACTTCAAACCTACTTGCAGAGAATAAGATTTCCAACCCCGTCAGCGGTATTATTTCATAGGAATAGCACTATTGCGTTGGTTCTAAGCGAAAAATTCTAGTTGGCCATAAAGTTGTCGAGTACAATCTGAGTTCCAGAATTAATAAAAATAAATACCAGTGTTGCGATTGCGGAATTCAAAAGGTGATTTTCTGGCCCCCAAAGGGTTATTTTCCCGTCCGAGAACGGAAAATTAAAGTTGACCAAAACTTTTTAAGCACAGTCTAAGTTACAGAATTTAAAAGTACATAAATATACCACTGTTGCGATGGGGGGTCCGAAACACGATTTTCCGGCCCCTAAGGGGTCATTTTTCCCAAATGAAGAATTTCAGTTGGCCATAAACTTTTTAATTACAAATCCGGCTTTGGCTTAAGAATGCACCTTCGACCTCGCTTTATCCCGGATTTCATCTTTCAGGCCCTATAAAGGTCATTTTTGACCACCAGGACCAATTTCAGCGTCGAAAAATACTTGGGAATACATATGTCCGACCCACATGTCCGAACATTTTTTTTGTGGGGTTGTGTAATCTACCGTTTGCAAAATAAGTATATTAGGTTCGTTATACCCCGGGACCTGGACCGAAGTGGTCCATAAAAAAATTGTTAGGCGAGCAATCCTAAAGAAAACATACTGTAAGTATAAGGGGTTACGTAAAAAAGTTATCGGATCTAACCTCATTGTTTTAAAAGGAACACTCTGTATATTTTAATCTAAAAAAATAGCATATTAAATTTTTTCTTTAAAAATTTCACAAACCATAAATAACATTGGTTTTCTACGCAATATATTTAAACTTTATTACCGTAAAGCACAGTAGGCTATGAAACAAAAGTTAATATCCTAGAAACAAAACTATATTGACATTGTAGCTGAAAAAATATTACACAATATATTTTAACATGCAAATAGTAAAAGAAATAGTTGGAACAAGAAAGTAAATTAAAAAACCATAGAACCTTTAAAACAAAATAAAAGATTCGGATTAAGGAAAAAAGTACCGAGAATCTTTGCGAATGTTCGAAAGCCCCTCTGTTGTTTTTTAAATGCACTTAACATCCTTTTCAGACAGATTTAAAGGCATTTATTGGTTTTATTTCTACCTCATGAATTCTTTGATCCAATTGTAGTCGGGTTAAAATAACTTCCTTATAAATTTTGTTTTTCAACAGCTTTTAAAGAAAAAAATCTGAAGGTGTTAGATCTGGAGATCGTGGTGGCCACCTTATAGGTCTATGTGTTCTTATCCAATAGTTGCATAGCCAAATCTGACGGTTTATTCTCATTCAATACCCTCAAAAAGTGTTAAACCTGTCTAAAGAAGTTTTTACTTTAATAAAAATTAAGCTACTACTATTTAAATCTCTTACAGGAAATACCATTCTTACCTGATATGGGCCTCGACAAATCCTAACACGCTCATTTCTGCATTTTTTTTTATTATAGGTTTTTGATCTCGGCTTCGCAAAAAAACCGTATTTTTTTAAATTATGTTCTAGTCGTCAGAATATGACCTTAAATGGCTGCCGTTTTTCCGGATAGCAAACAAAATATTAATTTTGCGCCATTTCTTCGTTTTTTTCACTTTCAACATAAACTGATATCATATCAATTTTTTTTAATGGTAGTAAGTCAATCTCCCATATTAATTTGTAAAAATAATAACACTTAAAATGTCAACATAGTTTCGTTTTTAGAATGTTAGGTTTTGTTTCACAGCCTTCACTGGTTTAAAGTAATTTGGTTTAAATAAATTGCATAGAAAAACAATATTATACATGGTGTGTTATATTTTTGAAAAGAGAATTTACTATTTCTTCTTTTCAGGTTAAAATATACGGGGTGCTTAATTTAAAAAAATGCGGTAAAGTCCGATATCTTTTTACCTGACCCCGTATATTTATTGTAAAAACGGCATATTTTTTAAAAATCATTATAAAGAAACTTTTGTAAAAAACATTTTTCTTGATCTCTTTTAACTAAAAAAATATAGGGTCATTCTAAAATTGTCATTTTTTTATTTTCCCCGTATCCCTAATGCGAGAGAAATATTTTAAATTTTTATTTTACCATTTTAAGTTTGACTCAAAAAAACTTCTGCAGGCAGCAGGTTCCATAGTCTTGACACTCTAGGGATGAAGGAACGTAGAAAGCGGGAAGTTCGGGGCCTCTCTAACTGGAGTGTAAAAGGATATATAAAAGTTGCACTACGTGTTGCTCTATTGGGAGCTGCCAGAGAAGGAATTATACTTCTTCCGAATGAGGAATTACATTCCCCTGAGCAGAAGCCGTGAAAATACCTATAGAAGACCGACAGATCCACTACAGCTCGACGGTGAGCAAGAAAAGGAAGCCTTTCTGTGAACCTAGGATCATTAATAAGATGAATGGCTCTTCTTTAAATGGAGTCCAGAATGCTAAGTGTTGTAGGGGACGCCATTCCCCAGACATGAAAACAATATTCTAAAGAGGGTCTGATTTGGGATACATACCTACAGAGTATACAAATTGAAAGAAGAGAAATACTTTCCGGCTCGAAAGAGGAATCCAAGCTTTTTTGAAGCTACCGAGGCTACGGATGTTATGTGTTTGTGCCAGTTGAGGTTATTCTTAAAAGTAACGCAGGCAAGATTAAACGACTTTTTGTTCTGCAGAACCTGGCCGCTCATATTATGTAACGAATAAGCATTGGCTGACTTTGTTTTCGAGACATTAAACTAAACAACATTTTTGGCGCCCCAATCCAAGATAAGTTTGAGGTCTTGTGAAAGAGATATCTGCATTGACCTGCGCTTGTTTTCCAAATCAGAATTACATGGTTGCTTAAGAAATTTAATACTAGAGTGGAGGCAACTATCGTCAGCAAAACTATGAATGGGATTGATTGTGGAAGAGAGAAGATCGTTAATGTGTAGAAGAAACAGCGTGGGTGCTAGCACTGAGCCCTGGGGTACCCCAGCATTAATTTGGTAGAAGCTGGAAGAACGACCATTTACAGTAACCGATATACGTCGATCAGAAAGAAAACTGGAGAGCCAAGAGCAAAGCTCAGGTGAAAGACCGTAAGAAGGAATTTTGTTAAGAAGCCATCATGCCAGACCTGATCGAAAGCTTTGGATATGTCAAGAGCAACGACCTGGGATTCACCAAAAAACTCAAGGGATTTGTTCCAGTTGTGTGAGACAAAGGAAAGAAGATTAGCAGTCGATCTTCTGTGACGGACTTCATACTGTTTATCATGTAAGATCTTGCGTTTTCCCAGATACTTTAAGATTTGAGAATTTATGAATTTCTACTTTGCAAACAATAGAAAAAAGAGATATAGGTCTATAGTTGGAAGGGAGAGTTTTGGAACCTTTTTTGGGGACAGGTTACATACGTGCAGCTTTCCAACTCTCAGGGAAAATGCCCCTCTGGTAAGAGATTCGAAAGTGGCGAGTTAGGACGGGTGCAAGCTCGGGAGCACATTTTTTAAAACAATTGCTGGTATGCCATCCAGTACTAAGACAAGAAAAAATACGCTTGATCTGTTTAACTTTAAAAATGATATCGGACATTTTATGAGAAACAGGGGCAACTGTTGGGAAAGGAAGATTGATAGGAGGATCAAGCGTTCACCATCATCACTATTTTTGATAGCACCAAGTATAACGAAGACACCCTATAAAATTTCCGAAAATGGGACACCTTGTACACAAACTGTCAAATAAACGTCCGTTTTTGAGACACTAAATTTAATCTTTTATTGTAAAGCTGGTTTTGAGCTAGATCACAAACATAGTTTCTTTTATCTATTGACAGACCAACTGATAAGTTAAAAAATCATAATTTTTATAACGTAGGGCTCCCCAAACGTAAAGTTTTGCAAAAACGTCTCTCTGTAGAAATCCATGAGGTTAAGTAAGTAAAAAATATTTTATTCGGTTTTTTTTTTACGTGTAATAGTTTATAGGATATTAAATTTACACAGTTAATGAATTATGTAAAGCTTTTATTAATACATCACTAACTTTAACCCACAGGAGCTTATCGAGGTTAATAATAAAGCACTCTAGTTTTGAAGCCATAAACATCGACCAAGCATGTTAAATGCCCTTAAAATCTAAATATAGCTAAAGCTCTCATCTCTTAGTTTCTTGTTTTGCATACTATAATATTCTAGACTTATATATAGAACAGAAATTAAAGAAATACTATAGAAAAATTTTGCTGTCCTATAAATAAACATAATGATGAAGTTTAATTTTTTTTTCGTTTCCAAAAATTTAGCAGCTTAAGAAATATCAACATTAAATTGTGTTGTTAGGAGTTGTAAAAGTAGGAGTTTTTTATTTTAGGCAATTTATCTTTAAATTAAAATAAATTTAATGTTAAGAGTCCATTCGCGCCGCGAAAATTGGACCCAATTTGGGGTTCGAGGCATAATTTTTTTCTCAATAACGGTATAAGTTATCGATAATTTTCAAAAACTATATGAAAGCCATTACTTAAGTGTAGGCTTCTGCTGTAATAGTTTTTTAAATTTTGATTTAGTTTTTAATATTTCCTTGAGTGAAAGTCACCATAAAATCGGTTATGTTTAGATACTATTTTCTCTTAACTCGAGTCATATTTCAAAAATCCGTTACAGGATAGGCATAGATTATTTCCTTACCTTTAAAATGATGTATAAATAATGTCATTTAAGTGAAAAATAGTTACCGAAAAACGTTATCTCCTGTAGGCTTGCAATCGCAAACAACGTCGCATCGATATACCGAATTTGGAAGAACCTAAATAAAATATAATATTTTTAATGCGGCTATACGAAAATTGTGGTAGTGGAACTTTGTTAGTCTCCGCCCACCGTTCCCGTTTTTTTGTAAAATAATTAATAACAAAAAACAATATATTTTTAAATTAGGTAATACATATGTATACAAAAAAATATATATATATATATATATATATATATATATATATATATATATATATATATATATATATATATATATATATATATATATATATATATATATATATATATATATATATATATATATATATATATATATATATATATATATATATATATATATATATATATATATATATAAAATAAAATACGTGCACTAAAGTAGACAAATATGCACGGTCGTAGAAAAAAGAAATATTGTAATGGTTTAAAACCATATTCGTCAACATTATACTTTTAAGATTTTATCAGTAAAATACCACCGCTACTTTGCTAGGTTACTCTGACCCCAAAATCTATTTTCAAGGATAGTCTTGTATAAAGTTGCCCAATTTTACCAATTTTGCAAGTAATGTTGTCATTAAGAGTACCAATATAAGGTTTGTCGGCGCAGGCTCGACATTTTACTTATTTTCACAAAATATACGTAGTGATGGTACATACCATGAGTTTATGAGGACCATCTCTTCTAATCTTGAAAAAAATTGCATTGTTTGATATTAATTACCAAGGCTCTAGCCAGTGGAAGAGGATCAGGGGGTCAGAAACCCTCCCAGAAATTTTCACAAAAAAAAAGCTATAAATACAAAGAACTACTACTATAGTGAATAATTTTGGTATTGCTAGGTCTTGAGGGGGAAAACAAAACATTGAGTAGACTATCTTACCGATTTAATTTCAAGTAAGGATCGAGGTTTTACAATTTGAGTTGCATTATCTTTTAGTATTATACAGGCTGACCCAAG
>JAHBCN010019519.1:0-15838 GCA_019359885.1 Listronotus oregonensis
TGATTCCTGCTTAAAAACATTGTTTAGCTGAGAATCGGCTTTATACATTTAAAAATACCTTTTGGTTTAAAAAAGTCTATAGGGAGGCTATCATTCTTAGAAGCACTTGTGGATTTGGGCGCCCTACACACCCTGTTTTCATTCTTATAATCATACCTTGCTGGTCGGCTTACATAAATGATCTATTTAAAAAAAAATGATAACTCAATAAATGAAAAATCAAAAAACCTCAGTAAAATATATTATAACCTTTAAATAATTATTAAAACTTTTTTTTATCATTTATCAAGCATTCATATTAAAATAATAGAAAAAAATATAACCTAAACACTCAAAACATACATTCCCAACAAATTTCCCATGGAAAAAAAAACTGTAAGCAGACCAGAAAAATTCAAAAAATTTTGTAGTAACGTAAGCCAAGGGGGAAAAACCCGAACTCAAAGACTAGAATTTGACAAAATACCAATTTGTGGACAAAATATTTTGATATATCAATTTTTTTTTTTTGCTTTAGAAAAACATAAACAAATTCCAAATCTTAAAAATCAACCCCTGACCTTGGAAATGTAATAAAAAGTAGTTAAAAAACAATTTTAGTATTTAATATAACAACATCCCTTTTAAATAAAACATTAATTTATAAACAGTTCCTCTATAATCTTGGCTGATGCGTTTTGTTTATAAAATCACCCGCCACCTCTTGAAAATTTTTAAAACCCCACAAAGTGTTTTTTTGTCTTAATTCTATCCAAGACTTCGTTAAGCAAAAACTGTTTTTAACCATGTAGTTTTAAGTTAGTTAATAAAAATTGTTACCTGTGAAGTGGATAAAATTTACAATTATATCTGGAAAACCCTTTTTTTGGGTAATCAAAAAAAAAATTAAAACATTTTTATAAAAATTGTACATTGTTAACTTACTCTGAACATCAAAGCAGTTGTATAATTGTTTTAGAAAAAAAAATATTGATAAAGGCTAAAAAAAAACTTTGAAATAAAATTTTTTAACATGGAACAAAAAATTTTTGATTTGTTGTTAACCCAAAAAAATCCCAAGAAAAAGAAAAACTCAGAATATATTCTAAAAGGTTCAAGAAAATAATTATCAAGAATATTTTTGCAGAATGGTGAAAATCTGCTAACCTATCAACAAAAAAAACAACATGGCGAGAACACTGTACCTTTAAAACAGTATTCAAAAATTAATTTTAAATTAGCTAAAAAAAAAAATAGAAGAAATTTTCTGCGATGCAAATCAAAATTCACCCCAAAATTTTTAAATATAAATTTAAAAATTTATTTTTTCGGCAAATTAAAAAGGAAATTACATGATAATATTTTAAAAAATTTTAAAAAAAGATACATTGAATTTGCTAATAGGAATATTTTGGGGTAATATTAAAAATTTAGAAACAAATATAAGTAAATTTAAAAAACTAACCTACAACAAAAATTTTCCCCGGAAATTTTTTCAACAATTTCTTTAATGAACATAAAAATTTGAAAACAATTTAAAGATTAAAAAGTAGAAATATAAAAAAATTTTAAAAATTCAAAAAAAATAATCTTAACCCCCTAAAAACATTAATTTAGAAAAGGAATGGTTTGAAATGGTTGATATTTTAAGTTTGGGGTCAAATTTTTTGCTTTTCCAGTTGAAACCTCTAAAGATCTACCTACCCCGAAATAATCTCATCTTGAAATGTCGATTAATAAACTATCAACGGAAAAAAAAGATGAAGTTCGAGCAAATTGCACTAACATTTTAACAAATTTTAAAAATAAACTTAATTCAAACAACAAAAAATCCAAAAACCATTAATGAAAAAATTATCTAAAAATTTAAAAAAACCCAAACGGTTTCTCAAAAAAAACCCCAATTTAAAAATACGAATCCGGGTAAATCAAAAAAGACTGTTATCATGGAATCTGATGAATACGATCAAAAAAGAACACTTTGATACCGATCCTCAAACATCAAACAAATTGAAAATGACCTTACTATAAATTCCAAAAAAAAAAAAAAAAGACATCATTAAACGAGGGGGGAAAACCCAAAAATTTTATTTCCCCTAACATTGTAAAAAGTTAAAAATCCAAAATTCCAAAAAATATATGGATTAAAAAAATTGCCAAAAGGGGCATACCGATGCGTCCCATTGTTTCATGTATACAATCACCTTTAGGTAAACTTTCCCCTTTTTTAAAAATACCTCCAAAATATCATAAATAAAACTAATACATATATCAAAGTTCCCGGGGGCTTTAAAAAAAAACTCAAAAATATATCCTACCTAATGATTATATACTTATATCTTTGGATGTTGTTCCTTTATACAAACTCCCCCTTTAACTGCTTTAAATATCATAAGAAAAAAAAGGGGCAAATTAAAAAAAAAACAGATATCCCACTTAACGAGTTCCCGTGCTGTGAAACTTTTAAAAACCACCTATTTTGAATATAAAAAAAAAATTTTATAAACAAAAATTAAGGGTGCGCAATGGGTTCTCCATTTCGGTGTTTTAAAAATAGTATTAGAAGAATTAGAAAACACCGTAATTCCCAATTTGGAATCCCCAAAACCTTTTTCTTTCGTTATGTAAAAATTGCATTACTGCAACTCCTAAAAATAAAAAAAGACATTCTAAACGCATTTAAGTTTTCATGAAAAAATTAAGTTCACTATCGAAAAAGGGAAAAAAACTCGAAATTAAATTTCTTAGATATGACCTTATACCCAAAATAACAAAAAAAACCCCAAAGGTATCAAAAAAACTTGGCAGGCCGCTATTTAAATTATTTTTCACACCACCATATGTCCCAAAAAAAAACCCTTAAAAGGGGTGGCAGACAGAGCAAAAATTAAGCGATCCTTCTTCCAAATAACCCTTAAAAAAGCCAAATTATTTTAATAAACAATGCTATCCTTTAAAATAATTAATTCAATCTTCACATCCCGTCTACAAAATCTAAATAATAACCCCCCCCCAAAAAAATACAAACAATAATTTAAATAATAACTTTGTATCAAACCCCATTACAAATTTTAAAAAAATTTCAAAATTTTTTAAACCCCAAAATATTTCTGTATGCCCAAAGGTTTTAACTTATTACAAAAGAATTTGCTCCCTTAAAACCATAACTCCAAAAAATGAAAAAACATATCGTTTTTTTAGATCCCCTGTAAAACTGCCCCAAAATATACATTGGAAAAACCCACAACATCTCCAAAATCCTTAATGGTCATAAATATGACAAAAAAAATAAAACCCCTTAACTAATCTAAAAATAAACTTCGCATAAATTTAATTATACCAAAAAAATCCTAAAACTAAACCCGAATAAACAAAAGGGAGAATTTCAAATGATCTATATTAAAAAAAATGATAACTCAATAAATAAAAAAACGCAAAAAAACCCAGTAAAATATATTATAACCTTATGAAATAATTATTAAAAATGTTTTTTTATCCCTTTTCAAGATTTATTAAAAAAATAGTAAAAAAAAAATATAACCTAAACACTACAAAACATACATCCCCAACAAATTTCCCATGGGAAAAAAAAAATGTAAGCAGACCAGAAAAAAATTAAAAAAATTTTTAAAAACGTAAAAAGGGGAAAAACGAACTCAAAGACTATAATTTGACAAAATACCAATTTGTGGACAAATTTTTTGATATATCGATCTTTTTTTTTTTTTGAAAAAATAAACAAATAGCCAAATCTTAAAAATCAACACCAAAAAAATGCCCTTTGGGGAAATGTAATAAAAGTAGTTAAAAAACTAATTTTAGTATTTAAATAACAACATCCCTTTTAAAAAAACTTAATTTATATAACAGTTCAAACTTTAATCTTTGATGCGTTTTGTTTATAATAAGTCACCCCCACCTCTTGAAAATATATTAAAGCCACAAAGTTTTGTTTTTCTTAATTCTATCCAAGACTTCGTTAAAAAAAAATGTTTTTAACCATGTAGTTTTAAGTTAGTTAAAAAAAAAAATTTTCCTGTGAAGTGAATAAAATTTAAAAATTTATCTGGAAAAACCCTTTTTTTGGGAAGTCGATAAAAAAATTTAAAACATTTTTATAAAAATTGTACATTTTAACATATACTCTGAACATCAAAGCTTAGTTGTATAATTGTTTTAGATAGAAAAATCATTGATAAAGGCTGAAATGGAAACGTCTGAAATAAAACTTTTTAACATGGAACTAAAAAAGTTTTGATTTGTTGTTGAAAAAAAACCCAAAAAAAAGAAAAACTCAGAATATATATATATATATATATATATATATATATATATATATATATATATATATATATATATATATATATATATATATATATATATATATATATATATATAATATATATATGTATATATGTATTTTATATATATATATATATATATATATATATATATATATATATATATATATATATATATATTTTTTTTTTTTCTATTTACAATCTAAAGTTTTATATATACTAACATTAAACAATAATATTAAGTTAAACGTATTGCAACTGCTAACCTTTTTGGCGGTACGTTAAATCCCCCCACGTGACATTTAAGGGTTTAGATAATAACTACTAACAAGGTTGTCCTGGATTTTGCGACAATGAACTAATTTAAACAATTCAAAGATTATTAGGTAACCTTTGTTTCTTAACCAGAATCCAGCACATAATAGTTCACAAATTAAAGAAAAATTAAACGGCTTTGTGACCTTTACGCATTAATGTAAAATCAAAATTAAAATATGCAACCAAAAGAAATAATCAATTATGTGAAAAGCAATAACTCAAAGAAAAGAAATAATTTTTTTTATTCGGTGCACGACCCTTAAAGTAATTTGGGATAACTTTCCCGTAGTTTCAAGATTTGACTCACGTCGTAGTCACAAATTTAGGTTGCCCTAACCAGTTAACCTGGATTTCTAGGCGACACCGTCGCAAAAATGCCCACTGGCAATATAAATACCCAATAAAACAAAAATAAAAATAATAGGGAAAACCGACCACGCGCGGTACTTTTTGCAAAACCAATAAATAATTATCGACAAAAAACTGAATTTAAAGAAATCGTCCCGTAAAGGGAAGAAAAAAAAATCACGAATCAAAATATTATTCACACGTATTTTTGTTAAAAGAAATAATTAATTTATTAAAAGGAACAGGGTTAAAAAGATATATATATTTATATATGGGTCATTCCACAAAAATCGGGATACTTTTGATGTTGTTTTGTCCTAAACCTTTTTAATATGCTTGGATACTTGAGTAGTGTAATTTATGTAATTGATTAACTATCTGATATCTAAAAGGGCCAGTCATTTTACGCTTTATTTTAGAAGAAATTTAGAGTTTTTTTAAATTTAGGCATCTTTGGGGGCTGACAGCTCTGGTTAGGGACTGATTATTGGGCTTCTAGGGACTGATAGGTATTGTTAGGGACTGATAATAATAATGATATTATAATAAAATAAGTTGGCTATGCATATGGAATCATATTTATTTGTAAAATATTTTGAATATAATCACGTAAAACAAAAAACATAGCTCGTTAACACTTCTTAACAAAAATAATAATCAAATAATGGAATTCTTCCAATGAAATTATTGTACAGTCTTTAGCTATTTGCTAAGTGTGTCACTTCTTTGGTTATTGGGTATTTAAACAACCACTATCAACTAGCTAGCCTATTTATTATCAAAATATCAAAATAAAAATTAGTAATACTTCTTTTTTTATAATAATCAGTCATTATAGGCACTTAAAGTCAATTTTTTTGACCATCTAAAGTTTTTAGTACTAAAGTAATTGAGGTAGAACATAATTTTTTAAATACTTTTTTACGTAACACTATAAAAGTAAAAACAAAAAGCCTTAGCCTAAAATAAACTAAACAAAATCAACATTCTAACTAATCAAAGGCAAACAAAATATTTAAGAGTTATAATATTCAGTCTTAGTATTTGGACTTATGAGATTCTCTGTATCATTATTTAGTAACATCGAAGACTTAACAATATCTAAATAAAATAATCTCACTTTTCAAAAACATTTATATCCTTTTTAAAATCATAAAACACTCTATCACCTTTGACAATCAAACAGGGCATCGACAATTTTTCAATCACATCTTTATAAAGTACGTCAGCGACATCACCTTTATCTAATTTAAATAAGTTTCCTTCTTTATTACATACCCTAAGAAATGTAACAGTTGATTCTCCTACTTCGTCATCATAATATGAACAAATTGCAGCGTACCGGTATTCTTTCTTTTTCACCATAAATTTTACTAAAACGTAATCACCACTGCCATAAGTCACTTTCATTTTATCTTTTAAATTCTTACTTATGCCTGCTTGTTCTATAGTTTCGCTTTTACGTAGGTTTTGTAGACGTTTGGATTGGTTGGTGTATTTCAGAGTTCCTAATTTGTGATGATTGCAAGTTGTGCTACAGAAACAGCTCAATGATTTCATAATAAGTTTATTTGGAGAATACGTATGGCCCGTAACTTGATGAACTAGAAGTGTACCTTTGAAGGCTTGTATGTTATTTTCATTCTCTCTAATCAGTTTATGAACCGTCTCAATATCAGAATCTTCAATAACTGAAATTTTTATTCCGGGGCAGTTTTCACGTAGAGTAGCAGCAAAAGTGTACAAATCTGTTATATCGGCTTTTTGTGCAATACATTTGTCTGCAGTTCGCTTGCAAGTTGCACCCACACCATCTGGGGCTCCTTTCCCGTGACCTGCTTCAAGGTAGTTCCATGAAAAAGTCATTACATTTGGATGAAAATCTACAAGTTTACAAGCCAGTATGAAAAACATTGCTTTATTTCTATATTGAGTTACGGGCCCATCACTCAAAAAGTGCAGATTTTCTACGGTAAGAGGCAAAGACGCGAGCACTGGTTGTAAATGGGCCCAAATGGCTGCAACATTATGAGCTAAATTTAAAGAGACAGTGCAATGAGAAGACGTTGAATCTTTTGTATAGACAACTACGGTGTGCATAGAAATTTGCAAGCGGGAACCCCCAAAATGATAAGCTTGAATTTCCTGGTTACATTTTGTACTAAAATTTTCAGAGAAGTCCATATGTATTACTGCGTCTCTTTCCGTCAATGACTGTTTGAGAGATTTTAAAGTATTGTACTGGTGAACAATGTTAACTTCATGTTGGAAAAATTTTTGCAGATCATTTTCCAGTTGTATAATCAAATTGCGTGGCTTCATATTCTTTGTCTCTTTTTTATACTGTGAAACTAAACGCTCTTTTTTTGTTTTAGAATCTGTAATCAATTCTTTTCCATGTGTCCACTGATTTACCAAAATATCTTTGCTGTTATCGAATTCAGCATATGGTAACACTTTAGTAGAGCAGACTTTGCACTGTCTCAACAAACATTTTTCTGAATAACGATTGCAACAAAGAATCTGTAATCCTGTTTGATAATTGTCAAAGCCAAGAATCTTAGATTTTTTTAAAGCAGATAATTTTAGATTCATATTTTCATGTATAATGCAGGCACAAGTATCGCGATCTGTTATTTTAGGGGAAACGACCCAAAATGGACGTAATCTACAAAACAGTGAATAGCCAATTGCCAATGTTTTTGTTTGAAGAAACTTTTGGTGTAAATTTTTTAATGAGTCTAGCAAATAGCGTTTCTGTTTTTTGTTTTTATTGCGAGTAATACACTCCTTTTTTCCTGCTGCAGCGCCACTATTACTATCGTCTTCATAAAATCTGTGAACCATTTGGACTACTAAATTTTTCTTAGTTTTATCATTATTTTTAAAACTTTTGCGCCCTATCTTGTTATCATACAATATAGAGCTACAACCTTGTCCCCAACGTTTATATTTTTCTATTTTGGGACCAGCCAAAAGCTGTTTAAAGTTGGATTTTTCTTTATGAGTTTGAGCTTTTGAAATATTTTCTGTAATTTGAGCATGCAAAACTTCGCCAAATAAAGCCTTTTTGTCCAGTTCTCTACTTTCATTAGGATCTTCTGCGATTTGTTCTATTTTACTTTTAGGTGTGAGTAATTTCTTCGATTTCTTAATTTTTCGTTTCAATCTATTGTATTTCTTCTTTTGAGTATTAAGTTTCTTTTTTAAATCATCAATAATCGCACATTTCTCCTGTAACACTTTATTTCTTATCTTCCGTTGATATCGGCTTCTTCGTTTAGCTTCCACTTGTCTAAGGTTTTCGGTATTGTTATTATTGATCTGCAGTTCTGGAGTTACATTTTCTTCAGGTGATTCATTTTCAGATGTAGGTGGCGTATTCTGAACAACATAATTTTCACAATCTTTTCTAATTGTTTTCTTCTTTCTGTAATCAGTTGAATACTTCTTCCATTGTTTTCTAATTTTTCTCTGCTCGCGTGGGATCATATCCTGAATAGACTTACGTTGTCCCTTCTCTTTCTTTTTTAAATATTTCAGTCTTTCTTTCTCTTTATATTCTGCCAACAGAACTGGATCGCTTTTGATTTTTTTCAATCGAGCTTTTGTGTCAGCTGATTTCTTCCTGGCTATTTCCTTTGGACAATTTGGCTTCTTTTTAGGTGGCATTTTTCTGCAAAATGGAAAAATAACACTTAATGCCTAAATATTGTGACCAACGACCGCAAACAACTTATTATCAGTCTATAACTTCCCAATTTCTAAACTCAAAATAAAAAAGCCAATCGTTAAATGTAGTATTATGCATTTTATTAAACATTTTTATATAAATAACATAAACCCTAAATGACTTTTTCGTCCCCTTATATCATTTCATAAAGTTTCTAGGTCATTTCACTTTATATTTTGTTAATATCACAATATATTAAACGTCATTCCCTAGCTATAACTGTCAGTCCCTAGCACAATTAAGAGCTAGGGCCTGATGGTCCAGGGACTGACGATTTGAGTAAAACTTACATAAAATGCAAATTTAATAAAAGCTGTTTAATACGATGTACCAAAGAAGACCGACAAATCACAAGTAAATATTATTTAATTATCATAAATTTCCTATTATAAACAATAAAACTACTCACCGAGGGAATTACAAAGTGACTGGATCAACACGTGTTTCCGAAAAAACTGTCGCGTTTGCACTGATTCACAAAATGGCTGCCGCTCAGCGAGTATGGTCTACGAATAAATTCGTGTCGTACTTTTAAATCAACTAGATGTCATTTACTCTTCATTCATATTATGCCGCGAAATTTTGTAAATCTTGGCGTGGCTAGGAATGACGGATAAAATCGAGGACACTTTTTTACCTTCATAAAAATCAATTATTTTTATTAAAAACTACAAAATATTAATAGAATTTGGTGTATGCACGATAAACTAGATAATTGTTAAATCAAATAAAGTATATAGTTGATGTATCTATAAATATGGGTGCCCAAACATAAACTTTTGGAGTGGACATGCCTAGGGTCTGATATTATGGGGTCCTTATGTATAGATTTCAGATTTATTTTAAATATATTTATTTCTAAATATATGGGTAATGAATAAAACACATTGCGAGCTGTTACTTAACAATTTTGAACAAAATATTACTAGTTATACTATGTGAAATATACGGACAATGAGTGGAATGACTCCATATATATATATATATATATATATATATATATATATATATATATATATATATATATATATATATATATATATATATATATATATATATATATATATATATATATATATATATATATATATATATATATATATATATATATATAAATTTTTCAGGGCATTATTATTTGCGATTATATCCGGATTACATAGTTCGTGTAATGCCCTTGGGAGTAGCGGGAGTTCTGGGCTCTTCCAGAGAGTCCCCGCTCCACGCCACACCAATTTTTAGTTCGTCCGGAGCTCTGATTAGGACATTTTGTTTTACTATGATTTTTGGGGAGAGGGTACGAGACCTGGCACCTATCTCCTGCTGGGGTTTCAACATAGGGGTAGTAACAACATTATGGTTAGAGTCCAGGGTTAATTGACTAATATTAACTACCGAGGACCTGCTATAGTCCGCGTGATCAGCGGTTTTATTAAATGAAAATAAAAAATATATAAAATACAATTTTTCATTCCTAAAAAGGAACTACAACACAAAAACAACAGGGTAACTTAGTTATTCACCTACACTAAAATTGAAGGTAGTTGAATCTTAACATAAAAAAGGGCAACCGTTTCCCCAAAGATAAAAAGTAATATGAGCCTTGGCCCAATCAGTTATCCTGGATTTCGTTTAGTCACTTAATTAAGGAAAAGAAAAAAAATATTAACTTTAAATAACTGATAATAAAATACAAAAAAAATTGATTTGAATGGCACAAAAACAAATTTAAAAAAAATTAAATGATTGAACCAAAAGAGAGTGGAAATAAAAAGAACAAAATTTACGAGATCTTAATGAAACGTTAATGCCACAAAAATCAAGAAAAAGATAAAAGCGTTCAATGCTTGGGTCGCAGGAGACAAGTACTATTGTTTTTGCGGCCGATATTGTCACAAAGGCCTGCCAAAACGCACTGCCCTATTTTCAAAATTCGCTCGGTATTTATAATATTCCCTAACAGCGCTCGTATTTATAGGATCCCGCGTCAAGCTTGAGATGCGCGCGGGCTGGCATCTCTAGTTCTGGTGGGGTCAGCACCGACCCCGGGGTTCTTCTCAGGGGCCCTGGTGTGTTTCACCAACGCGGTTCCTCTGTTGAGCGGACGGTAAGAGTTCTGAAACTCTCTTGCCTTCTCCGCGGAAAATCGCACGCCGCCGCGAGTCGCGTTCCTCGCGCCTCTGTTCGAGGGTTTTCACAGCTTTCGCGACCACAGCCGCGGGCAGTTCGAAGTCAGTGATGTACCTAGGCATGCTGTCCGTTTGCAGATCTGCCGTAGGGTCCCATTGCCATTCCTCTTCCCTTGATACCATCACCGGTGCTCGTATCTGAACGTCCTGTAGGACTTTTATCCTTCCGGATAGGGTGTCAAGGTTGGCACATCCTGTGCTTCCCTATTCTATAACCGGAAGCAGTACCGTGGTTGTTTTGTGGTTCTCCGGGTGCGGCGGAACCGCAGGCATCCATTGCCCATCAGCTTGCCTAAATCCGTCCACGGTATCATCCGCTAACACCCGGAAAACGTCTGTGGTGTTACCGGCTACTTCTTCTGCTCTCCTGCTACATCGAGCTGTACTATTCTCCGATACCGGTGATGGATATGGCCGTGTAGCCACTCGTTGTAAAGGGGTCGAAGTCCCCTGTGCTCCCGTCCTGGTCCCGAGGGCGGTGGAGGATCCCGAGGGATGCCAAGCGCCCACAACGGTAGACATGGGGAATTCACACCCCTCGGCGTTTGGTTCGGTAATGCCCGCTGCTGTGGTATCTGGGTATCCTGGCGGTTTTATTGCTGTTTAATTCGGCGAGAGCTTGCCTTGCACCTTCCACAGTAAAATATTGCTTATTTCCCGCACTGTCACGCGGGGGTAGCGCAGCAAAACCCTCGCTGGGTATGCCTGCAATAGGTCCTGCTCCGCGCCCGCGAGGCAGCCCGGGAAGTGTACGCATCATTCACCGCATCGGCAGGTACTGGGGAATTCCCCAGAGCCGAAGCCGGTGTTATACTGAACGGCCTCATCGGCAGATGCCAGGGAGCTGTTTCGAACCGAAGCGGGTGAACCGTTCACCACCGCATAAGCAGATACTGAGGAATACCTTAGAGCCGAAGCCGGCAGTGACTGGCTCACCCCATCGGTAGTTTCAAGAGAACTCCCATGTGCCGAGGCAGGCAAGTCAGGAGTGTTTGTGGGGTTCCGTTCTCCAGGCTGGTGAGAAATGAAAGAGTCATTGTTATTTTGAGAAAGTGTTATTTTTTCATTCTGATGATCCTAGTCAAGAACAAAGTTATAAAATAATTGTATTGTCATCGGCTCTTAATCCTTATACAAATTTTGAAGTGAATTAGACTTTTTAGAATTACACATACAATAATACTTACAGAAATAGTTGCATATATAGATAAATAAATAGATACATAGACACATAGATACATAGGTACATAGATACTGCTTGAAAAGCCGATACAGGGAAGGCTACGAAATATTAATAATACTGATCGCAACGGTGGCTTTGTTGACAACCAACACGGCTTCTGTAAGAGCCGATCAACGATGGGAGCAATCAAGAAAATCATAGAGATCGCGGCAAAAGCATGGTCTGGCAATCTAAAATCACGCAAAGTCTGTATACTTTTTACACTTGACGCAAAAAACGCTTTCAACAGCGAAAATGGGATGACATGCTGGACGCACTGGAACACCGGTTCAACATAATAGTTGAGGATTATCTAGATAGAAGAATGTTAACTGTTAAAACCGCTCACAAAAGTACCAGATGACAGCAGGCGTACCACAGGGTTTAGTAATAGGTCCTATCCTTTGAAACGCAAATTATCACGAGCTGCTGGAGATGCTGCTACCGAAGTAAGTGCAGCCAACAGGTTTTGCCGACGACGTCTCAGCCACAATAGTGGCAGACAGCGTGAACGAGGCTAATCTTCTGGTTCGGTCGACTATTGATGCAGTAGAAAACTGGCTCAAGAAACATTAGCTTAAACTAGCCAAACAAAAAACAGAGATAGTTGTGCTAACGCGCCAGAAATGGTATCCAAAGCCCTTTAATGTGAACTTTGACGAGACAACATTAACGTCCACAAGGGTAATATGCTATCTAGGAGTGACGATAGACAAAAAGCTGTCTTTTTTCGAACACCTTAAAAGGATATGCATAAAAGCTAGCAAGACCTATCGAGGATCATGGCCAACACAATGGGCTCACGAACTAAAATGATAAGAGTCCTTCTGGAAGTAATCCACTTAATCCTTCTCTATGGAGCGAAAATATGGGCGGATATCCTGAAGCAAAAAACTTATCGGCGTAAAGTAGCGGCAGTACAACGACGAGGGGCGCTAAGGGTGACCTGTGCCTACCGCACGGTTTCCGAGGCAGCTGTGCTGGTTATAGCGGGGGCTCCACCTATCGACCTCCAAAACTCTACAAACTTAAAACCAGAAGCATCAACATGAACGAGGCCAAAGCAAAAGTAAAGGCAGGAACACAGAAGGAATGGGAAGACAAATGGAAGATCTGTGACAAGGGTAGATGGACAGATCGCCTGATATCGAACATCAAGACCTGGTTAACCCGAAATCACGGTGAGAGGGACTTCTTCATGGCTTAGCTGTTTACGGGCCACGGTTCGTTCAATGCCTACCTACCTTTTTAAAATGGGCCTACACCACACTCCAACGTGTAAGTACTGCCCGAATAAAACCGACGACGCCGAGCACACGTTTTTTAAGTGCGAACGCTGAAGGGATTACAGAGCCAACACTGAAGTAACTCAAGGCATGACTCTCAACCCTGCGAGCTTAGTAAAACACATGATACAAAAAGAAGAAAACTGGCACGAAATCGCAGCCTACGCGCAGCACTCCTAAAGAAAAAATCTCAGAGAGGCACCATTTAGGCAGCAGAGACCCGTCCTATGACGCAACACGGACTGGGTCGAAGTAATACTAACGCGTCTTCCCTGCACTAAACGCAGGGAATAAGAGGTGGGGTTTTTTAGTGCGTGTAAATCCCACACGTCCATCTATCATCTTTCGGTGTATTTAAAAGATTTTTCTCCTTAATTAAAAAAAAAAAGATACATACAGGTTAAGCTAAGAAAAACGTGATAAAAATAGTATTATTTTTCAAAGGTAATATTCTGCGTGCCTATTATAAGAAATATTCGTTTAAGATACCCAGCAGCGATAAAACACCAACGCAAATTTAAACCTAATTTTAATTTCATTTACTGCCTTAAAAAAGACATTAGAGATATGTAGACTTCGTGGAAAAAGTCCTCTGTAATTAAAATTAAAGTGCACTTTAGGTAACGTTATTACGAAAGCGCCGGATCTGATAGGAGGGACAGGCAAATCTCGGTTTTTGTCTTTTAAAGTGCCTTTTAACATTTCTAAAGCGTTTTTTATTAAGTATAGCAACAGAAAGATCCTGTAAACAATTAAGCGAAAAGGTCATTCGTATTTTTTTAGCTAAGTCTATTATGTATGTGGAAAATTGCTTAATGTCTATTGAGCAGAAAATTGTTTTGTTTTTGTTTGTGTCTATTAATCAAGTTGTTTAATATCTTTTGTAGTTCGATACCATTAGTTTTTATCACTGGTACCTTTAGTATTTAAATTTTGTTACAGACTTTTAAAATATCGATGGCTTAGTATGAAAACCTTCTATTTCCATTTTTTTTTTAAATAACATTCTGGTGGTTAGATAGAAAATTACGTATACTGCATATAACAGTTGTTACAAAATTTCATCTGCGCAGTGCTGCTCCCTAGAGACAACAACAGGACTCATGTATATCAGCTGCTACCAAGATTTAATGGATTTAGTGTAAAGACCCTGTGAATCCAAGGAAAATTGGCTGCATTTTTTAAATGTTTACTGTGTGTTTTCTAACTGTAAAACATTTCTTGGATGTTCAAATTAAAAATATGTAAGCACATTAAAATGTTTCTAGGCAAAATGGTGCAGCAAATAAGTTTTTTATATCTCTTTTAAACTTTATATTTTGTTAAATTTAGTATGTTTTTGTTGAGATTACTCGCCTTAAAATTGTCCAGAACATGGGACCACTTCAGTTCTTGCCTTTGAGAATAGCGAACTAAGCCTGCTCAGCCCTATTGACCCATATGAACTGGCAGAACAAGAAAAACCCTCTCAAAAAAATCCAAAAATTCAGAACACTACTTCATCCTTCGGTGGCAAGTCGGCCACCGTTGTAAAGATAATATTCTTATAATAATAAAACAAAGCGTGGATTGGTGTTTTGATTTTACCAGGAACGAAATGATCCAATTTTCTAAAAAATGGGCAAGTTTTCCCAACAAAAACATACTTAAACATAAATTCAATAAAATTATTTAATTTGGGTTAATAATTTATTTTAATACCTTACTGCTACTAATTATAGTCCAAATTATACTCATTTGTAATGACGTCATTTTTGTTTATCTTTGTTTAGTATATTCCAAACAGCGGTGACAACAAATTTTTGAAAAAAATGGGTGTCTGATCATTATTCATTTTTTATATTTTTGGTTATGTAAAGTATCCGTCACTGTCAATCAAAAACATTGGTGTGTCAACTTGTTGTTATTTCGAAAAGCATAAAAAATGCCGAGAAAAAGATATAATAGGTATAATGAACAAACGCAGCGAATAATTTTAAATATATTGGCTTTTTTCAACTGGAAAAGGGACAAGTCCGAAACGGAATCGCCCTTCAAACGAGAATGTAATAACGAGTGGCAGATGCTACGAAATTGAGCCCAACGACGATAGCAAATATAAAGAAGAATGGGATAAAATTAGACCAGGATTACGCTTCCAATATGTCTTCCAAGCACCGCACCGCAAAAACCAAAATTACAACATATTTGAAAAATTTAATTCGGGACACAATTTATGCTATGTACGCCAGAAAAGAATATGTTACGTTGGCAACAATAAAACAAAAGTTTAGGGAAGAATTTGAATATTTTGAATTTTCCATCGACTCCTTAAGAAGATGGATCAAAAGTATAGGCTTCCGGTGGAAAAAATCTAATAATAGAAATTATTTTGGACTTGCCAGATATTGTTTATAAAAAGAATACATTTTTTTTAAAGGGGGTATATCAAAAATAAAAATTTAGGTTCGGAAGGTTTTACTGAA
>JAHBCN010019520.1:0-16087 GCA_019359885.1 Listronotus oregonensis
TGCCACTACATTTAACGTAATATATTTAAATCTAAAAGATTTCTTAAAATGAATTTCAAATCCTTTTTATTGAAATATCCAAAACAATGATACGCTTTAAAATACAAACCAATAAATAAAGGTGTAATATTAAGAAAATTTATATATATATATATATATATATATATATATATATATATATATATATATATATATATATATATATATATATATATATATATATATATATATATATATATATATATATATAAAATTATATATATATATATATATATATATATAAAAAAAAAAAAAACAGGGTGTCCCAAAAGTAATTGGACACAGCGCAAACAGATTAATTAGATCAAAATAATGCAATTATGGTAAACTTGCCTTATCACAAAGTTGATAATAACTAAAATAGAGGGTGTCAAACTTTTAATTCTGTTTTTTTTTTGTAATAATTTCTTCAATAAAAGACTCAGCGGTACAAAATTGAGGATTTGGGAGTTTTTTGAGGCGAGAAATTTAAATTCGTCCATAATTTTTATATTACCAGTAGAGGGCGCCAGCTACGGCCTACCCCACTTGTTTTAGATGATATAACTTTTTTAAGCTAAGTGTATTGACCTGTTTATTAAAAAATAAGTTACTATAATTCCCGCTGCGTCAAAAATATATTTTTTGTATGGAAAATGGGTTTTGGCCATTTGTTTTCAAACTTTGCAAAGTATTAGTTTTCAACACGCTGGTTGTCTCCAGGGGCACAAAACCCAAAAACCCATCTAACCCCCAAAAGTCACCTAAACACTGGAGATTTGAGATTTTGAGGGGATTTTTAAAGAGGGGTTTTGGGTTTTTGCCCGTAAACTTTGTTTAAAAACTAGAAGGGTGAAGCCTAAGCCCTGCCATTTAAATCAAATGGAGAAAATACTGGATGTAAAACGAGCTGGCAAAGGTACAGGATGGAAACCAAGAGATAAAAATAGTTGCTATGCTGACGATGCTGTCACCGCCGAGGAATAGAAACATACAAAGATTACTGTTCAGGTTCGAGCACCAAAAAGGTAAATATGGAAATATCTGTAAAAAACAACTATACAAAAACCAAGAAATGAAAAAGCTGCTGCCTATAACCAAACGGGAGATAATAAAATTTAAATACCTCGGAAAAACACACCTCAATGATTTCAAGACAATGCAACTAACAACAAAGGCCGATTGTATAGGAATCGAGAGAATAAACACGGGGTAAAGTGGATAAAAAACCTAGGCCTTTGAAATGCAAGAAACCGAAAAAACAGGCCACCAAACCACCTAAGAACAGGAAAGGGACCAGGCAAACGGAACATACTTTAAGATCTAAGAGAAGACACATGGGAAGATGTGGACATGATGTAGTGAGATGGACCTGAAAGAAAGAAGGGAAGAACCAGTGGATAAAAATGGTGACGATCCGCCAAAGATAACAAAATAAGAAACCATAACGGACGACTTCGATCCCTAGAGTGAGGTTGTTGATGTGATGCCGGGCCCAGCCCAGCGGGAAAACTATTTATTTGCAAAGTTTGAAAACAATTGACCAAAAACATTTTCCATGGAAAATTAGGGCCCTTTGAGTCGATCTAAAACACTGCTCCTAGAAAACTAAATAAGGCATACATATTTGACGCAGCGGAAATTTTAGTAACTTTTTTTAATAAACAGGTCAATATAGTAAGCTTAAAAAAAGTGATGCCATCTAAAACAAGTGCGGATGCCTAGCTGGCGCCCTCTACTAAACATCAAAAAAACGAATTTGAATTTCTCGTCTCAAAGAACCCCCAAATCCTTAATTTTGTACTACTGTCATTTAGTTAAGAAATTATTACGAAAAAACAAAAACAAAATTAAAAGTGTGACACCCTGTATCTTAGTTATTATTAACTTTGGGATAAGGCAAGTTTACGGTAATTGCATTATTTCGACCTAAGGAATCTGCTTTTGCTCTGTGTCCCATTACTTACCGTTTTGTCCAATAGCAATCGTGTGGCAAGTGTCAAAATATTTTTGTCGGTTATTCAACATGCAAAATTGATTACCAAAAAACTTTTTTAAAATATCTTAAAGTCAAAAAACCCATTTGTTTTAAACTTTTTTGACCTCTCCATTTTTTTTAATTTACCAAAAAGGTATTACCTACTTAGTTTTAATTCTTATATGTATGGACTTTATGCCTTAAACATGTCTATAAATAATTACAAACGTACACAAATGCAATACTAGTTTTTGTGATTTAAATTGTATATAATTTTGTTACGTTCTACACATAAATTTAACTCGTGATGATATTCCTAATTTTATCTTAATGGTTTTATTTTTCCCGCTGTCTTAATTATTTAACTTTGCTTTCCGTTTAAATTATTTTAATTTGCGCAGTAATCTTACGTTATACATTATCGCCTTATTTTGGAACAATACATTACTAAACTTGGTACTCTCAGATAAAATCGCTTCCTTTACACTTTGTCACTAATGCATTATTCATTTCATATTTGACCTTCTCTTACTTACAACAACTATTATTAAACCTTTATTTTTGTTAGATTTAAAATTACTTAGTTGCATTATTTACAAACACGATTCGTTTAAGTCAAGTGTACAGGAATGCATTTTTCAATCTAGATGCAATTGAAATAATTTTACTTTACCCTTGCATTGTACAGGTGTTTACTAGTCTTGGGTTCGTATTTCTGTAACATAAAACACTTGCATTTTCTATGGTTTGTAATTATTAGGAAATACTTTATTACAGATATATCAAAATAGGACTCTACCCATATGACGTCAATTTTATATATGTCCTGACATTTATAACGGATTAAAATATACAACACATGCATATATACAACACTAAATCAGCTTAGTTTAAATCGTTTTTTTTTTTAAAATAAGACTGGATCCACACCAACGAACTCAAGGACTAGAATTAACGCAACGCCAGTTTGTAGGCAGGGTGTTTGGTATAGTGATCTGTTTGTTTTTGTTTTGGAAAAACGTAAACAAATTGCCAGATCTCAAAAACCAAAATCAGGAAATTACCTTGAAAATGTAATAAAATTATTCAGAAATATTGGTTTTTCTTTTAATATAGGCAACATCGATTAAATATAAACATTTATTAATATGACAGTTCCAAGCACCGACAACAAGTTTATTTTGGACAGCTGCTGCATTCGTTTAATAAAAGATGATAGTAAATCAGGTGTTGTACGGCACTTGATGTCATTTTATTCTTTCTAGTAGGTTGTATTATTCAATAACACGTTTTGTAAACCGATCGACAGAATCGAATTGAGCATCTAAAGTAAATGTCATATTGTCTGTCACTTCAGATAATAAACAAAAATAGTTTTCCGGCTTTAAAAATAATTTTAACAATAAAGAATCATCGATTTATAAAAATTAATTTATGGTGAAGCCAAAACATTGAAAAAGTTATTATTTCCTGAGTTATGTTATTGAATGTCTTTAATCAATATTGCCGTGCAGTGTGTTTACAAGAACTATCCCTCCTTGCCCCCCTGAATATATTAATGCCAAACAAGGTTTGTTTACTTTATTTCTATCCAAGAATTCGTTGATCCACACTATAAGGTCGATCACGGTTCGTTCGCGGTCCGATCTCGGCCTGGTAAAATCTAATCATGTTAACATTACAAAATCTGACTCAGTTTACAATTCAGTCTCGAAACGTTAAAGTATTTAATTGCTTGTAATATTCACGACCAAAAAATGTCATTAAACTCTTTGATTAAAGAATTAGCTGTTATATCTTTTATTCTCGATAAAGAAGATAATATTGTTAGTTATTGGCAAGAAAAAAAAATAAAAAAATCGAGAATGTGAGTGCATCCAAGTTTACTGCAACTAAAACCGAAAGGAGAATACCACCCTATGTATCTTCATTTAATTAATAATGAAGAAAAATTTTTACAATACTGTCGAATGAATTGGACTACGTTTGAAATGATTTTAAAGAAAATCACACCAAAAATGGTAAATCAAGCGATTTCTCCACGAAAAAAATTCAGTTTATGTTTAAGATAAATAATCAGTTTTTTCAATTATTCAATAGAAATTTTATAGAATTTTTCAAAAGAACATTAATTTTATTTAATACAATTGTCACTTCAACGGGTAGTAGCTGACTGAACCGGGAACAAAAGAGCATTTAACTATCGATACATGTCGTGACAAGTTCTATCTCGCTCAAAGAAAATTTCTTCAATACTGATCGCGACTGAAATGGGATTTGACCGGAACTTGACTGTTAGTAGTTAGGGATAGCATAAATGCACTTATTGCTTTTTATTTGATATTTTACCAGACCGAGACCGGACCGCGAACGAACCGTGATTGACCTTATAGTGTGGATCCAGCCTAAAGTTACGTATCTATTTAGCGAGGTTACCCTCCGAGGCGGCCGTGCTTGCATTTTTTTTACCTTAAAAAAAATCATGAAAAATCGGTTTCTTTATATAACTCGAAAATTGTTGATTTTATAAAAAAAATATATGTAATCAAAATTGAGGGTCTAATCATATTTTTTACACGAAATTTTTTTTAAAAAGTTTATTTACTTTTTTTCAGTTAAACTTTAATTTGATTATATTTTAAAGTAGTAAATAAATGGGTAGATGCCATAATTTAAATAAGAATGGCTTTAAGCCTAGAAGAAGAAGAGAGCTTAATAGGAGAAATGTTTTAAAAGTTTAATGCCAAATAAACTATAAATTTTTTTAATGTTAAAAATACGATTAAAATTTTCTCAAGATCATTCTGAACAAGTAACTGTCTTTATAAATTATTATTATTATTTAAATCGTTAATAAAAATAGAAGATCGAGAAATGTTAAGAGTCCTGCTAGGTATGTAACACCCAGATAGAAGAGGCATTTATTATTTTTTTTTCAATTAAATAAAGTTTAAATTTTATTTTAGTTAAACTTTCAAGTAGACGGGAATGGGTAAGTTATTGGACCAAAAAAATAAAATAAAATATCCGTGCCACCAGGTTAACCCCCATTGCCTCAAGTCACATGATGTGTATTAGTTTGTCTCGTTCAATAAATAGAACATTTTAAATTAATTTTTAGATGGATCGGAGCTGGTATACTTACTTGTACCGAAAAAAATTGTTATTAGCGGAATTTTTAATGGCCACAATCACCTTTTTGCTTATATCTCCTTTATTACTTATCTTATTAATAATATGTAAATTACCTTAGTAGGGAGAGATGGATACCCCCATCCCCCGCCTGGCGGAGCTTTATATTCAAATCTTGACGTCATTTAAAAGTTAGGAATCTTGGGCGGGTTTATTTTAATACTGCGCATGCGCTAAAAATGGCCGGTCAAAATAAATTCAAACGTCATATGTCAAAACCATGTGACTTAGAAAATCTAGGATCTTGGGTGAGATGTATTTTTGAGTATTGCACATGCGCGAAAAAAAATGGCGGCGATCAAATGTCAAATGTTAAACGTCATATGTCAAAAACCATATGACTTAGAAAATCTAGGAATCTTGGGCGAGGTGTATTTTAGAGTATTGTACATGCGTGAAAAAAATGGCGACAACCAAATGTCAAATATCAAACTCTATATGTCAAAGACCATATGACTTGGAACCTGTTTACGTGGATGAGATATATTTTAGAGTATTACACATGTTCAGTAAAAATGGTGGCAGCTATCGACCAAATGTTAAATGTCAAACGTCATATGTCAAAGATCATGTGACTTAGAAAAGTTAGGCTATATGTATGAGATATATCTTAGGGTCTTACGCAAGCGTTGAAAAAATGGTGATTGTCAAATGTCACCTGTCACGCGGATCCCGATGATGGTGATGGCGGCTAAAATTGAAACGTTGTTTACTCGAGCTACGGTCTTATATTGCGCGAAAATTGTAAGACCCTAACGTTCAAAGTTATCGGTTAACACCGAACCCCGATGATGAGGATGACGGTAAAATCGAAACGTTGTTTAGGATACTTGTGATAAAAACACTGATTTGCAACGAAAATTGTAAGTTATACCGGTCGGACGCCATCGTCTCGTTAGCGCTGATGATGATGACTCACGAATTAGTGTAACGTTGTACCCATCGAATAGGCTAACACCGGATCCCCGATGATGATGATGACGAGTAAAATTGAAACCTTGTTTAATACATCATCTCGAACTAAGGATTATATATTATATGTAAACATCTTTAACCATAAAGGTACTACAGCTGTTTAAAATAAGTTGAGAGACATCAATTAGCGATTAGTACGGTGCTTCTATAGTAAATTAATCATTGTGGTCTTGGCGCCTAAAGGAATAAAACTTAACTAAAGAATAGCTGTTAACGTCAATAAATATTAAATAATAAAATAGGCTAGACTGATAGGAACAGGTTGTACCGGCTGTTTAGAAGCGGTTTGACAGTTGATTGGTAGTGTCATCTGTCAAAAGTCACCTGTCATCTGTCATCTGTCAAATGTCATCTGTCACCTGTCAAATGTCAAACGTCATAAAACGGAACAGGTCGTACAGACCGTTCATTGGCATCACTACGTATAACTTCTTTTATTTATCATACGATTGAAATAATTCGTTTTTTAAATAAATTCTAATTTTTCCCCACCCTCTATCAAATTATAGACTTTCGGTCAAAATATCTAAGCATAATTAAAAACATTTATACAATTTAACAAATTAACGTATACAGCGTTTTAACTAAGATTAAAGTACAAACTATAGCTTTAAATATTCTTTTAAGTAAATTATTAGAAAGTTTAATTTAAGGAAGTATACGTTTAAATGTTAGACAAATCATTAGAATTAAATTTTAACGGTAAACATGCAATACAGGAGTTACGGAATAGATGTTTCATTAATTGTTTGAAACAATCATTTAGTAAGTTTATTACATTATTACGACTTAGCCATCAGCATTTATAGGTATGAGGTCAGAAGGGCTTTGTTTAACTGTATATTTTGGAAAATAAATAAACAAGATCAATCATACAAAATTTTTATCTTCTACCATAAATCTTTAACTCACAAATATTCAGTTTAATTTTCTAAAATAAATAATGGAAAATTAAAGTTTATTGCTTATTTAAATAACACACTTTCAAATGTATTTTAAATAACGTTATTTTCAAATAACGTTTTTAAATAAGGCCCGTTTTCTAATAAACGGCATGTATTTTTTTTAAATAACGCCTGTTTTTAAATAACAGCCCTGTATTTTCAAATAACAGCCCTGTATTTTCAAATAACAGCCCTGTTTTTCAAATAACAGCCCTGTATTTTAAATAACAGCACTGTATTTCCAAATAACACCCTTAATATTCTGTGAGTTGAAAGCGCATTTATGGTAGAAGATAAAAATTTTGTATGATTCATCTTGTTTATTTACCTTAATTTCAACCCTACCTAAAATGCTGATGGCAATTAATAATGTAATAAACACTAAATGTTTTTAAAATTAAGGCATCTACAATCTGTATTATGTTTACCGTTAAAATCAATTCTAATGATTTGTCTAATATTTCTTCCCTTAAATTAAACCAATGATTTCAAAAAAATTTTAAAGTTAATTTTCTTTTAAAAGCAAAAATTGTAAAATTGTTAAAATTTTTAATTACTTTAGACCGAAATCTATAATTGTGAGGGTGGGAAAAAAGAATTTATTTAAAAACGGGTATTTCAATCGTATGATAAAAAAGAATTATACTGTGATAAAACGTACGATGTTCCCTTTGCGGCTTTGACGGTACGTGACAGGCGATGACAATGACAGGTGATTTGCAATGCAACCTGTCAAACGTCAAAAACCGTTCCCGAGCCTATTTTATTTTTTAATATTTATTGACGTTAACACACGAAGTTTTATTCCTTTGGAAAACAATGTTTTTACAAAGCCCGACTATCGCTTTAATGTCTCTCAACTTATTTTAAACAGCTTGTTTTAAATTTTTAAATATAATCCTTAGTTCGAGATGATTAAAACAACGTTTCAATTTTTATATATCATGGGTTGTTAGCCCAAATTCCAACTGGTACAATACGCTAACGGGTGGCGTCCCCGGTTTTAAAAATTTTCGTTAAACAATGCTTATCCAAATCTAAAAACTTTCATTTTCGAACCTCATCTCGGGTTCGGGCCGAAACTTCGAACGTTATTTTCAATTTTCCCTAAACCAACTCAGCACACCCCATCCATCATCGGGTCCCAAAAAATTTCAATACCATTTTCCGCGCGTAAGACCCAAGATATTCCTATATTAACTTTTCTAAGTCACATAGTCTTTGTATGACGTTGACATTTTTCAGGCCACCTTTTACTGAACATGTGTAATATTCAAAATATTCTATCCACGTAAACAGGTTTCAAGTTTATAGTCTTTGACATTAAGTTTGATATTTGACGGTTGTGATTTTTTCACGCTTCTACCAAAACCCTCCCCAAATTCCTAGATTTTCTAATCATATGGTTTTTGACATATGACTTTAACATTGACATTGACTTTGATCCCGCCATTTTTTTTATGTCAATATAAAAATACATCTCACCCAAGATTCCTAGATTTTTAAGTCCATGGTTTTGACATATGACGTTTGACATTTGACATTTGATATTTGACCGCCGCCATTTTTTTGCGCATGCCAGTACTCAAAATAAACCTCGCCCAAGATTCCCTAACTTTTAAATGACGTCAAGATTTCGGATATAAAGCTCCCGGAGGCGGGATGGTGAACATCCCATCTCTCCCTACATACCTTTTTTATAGAGCTTACTAAAAGGCATATTTTTTATTAATTACATTTTTTCGTTACTCTTTTAGTTTTTAATATATTTGCGTTTTTATTTTAAATTTAAAACGTTAATATCTTAAAAACTAAAAGGGCTACAAAAAAATTCTTAAAAAAAACTAACGTAGTTTTAAGACCATCAATTTTGATTATATACCTTTTTGAGTTATATTAAAAAAAAGATTTTTCTCCATTTTTTTCAAGGTAGAAAATGCAATTTAAACGCGCTGAGCTGAGGCAGCAGTGCGGCTTTAAATTAACTATTTTTCATAGTATTATAAAAAAAAATCATGCGATCTCTTATTGACTTGGTTTTTTGCGGTGGCCTCCCAGATTATAAGATATGACTGCGAAGGTTTCGGTTGCTTTGCTCTGAGGGCAGGTTTTTGTAGATCCAAACGGATCCAAACTATTAACATAAAAATCGCTCAGAACAATTACGTCGGTGCAGAGAAACTAGGAAATAATAAATTTTTGTTAAATTTTAGGCAAATTGTATATTATATAAATAAAAAATATACATGGAATAAATTAGTGTTTATTTGAATTCTACGAAAGATCTTTAAAACTGGTGTTAAATTATAACAAAATTTGGTATTTTTAAAAAGTCTTAGGCGATATCAAACAGAAAATTAAGAGTTGCTATAATTACATCAGTTAAATATATATGTATAAGTTTAGAAAAAATTAAATATCCAATATTTTCTACAACCTTGTTGTATAATGAATATAGTCTAGTAAATAAAGGGACAAAGCTGTAAATAAATATGTACAGTTTTCCCTTGTGGCGCAATTCTTAGGTCTTCAGGAATGCTTTCGAGCAAAAAAAAGTTTATCAACATTACCAGGTGGGAAAGGGCTGAAAATAGCCCCTCAAGGCCCGAAAAATGGTTTCCCGCCAATGTTTGGGGAGAATTTTTGTTTTGACAAAATATGAAGATCGCCTTGTAATCTACAAAAATGGTCCTTATAATTTTTTTCGAAACATCGATAGTTTTCGAGATAACGGGACCCAAAAGTCTCCTCATTTTAGCTGCCGCTCTACCGCTAGAATGCCGCTATCTTTATGGATTCACTTATAAGCGGTGTTTGTTCCGTTACTCGGGCAATAATTTCATTTTTAATCATTCATCGGAATTGGAAAACCCGTACCTATCATTGTATATGAGTTTGGGCCCATTCTAATTTTTGAAGAATATTAAAAAAAGCTGTCAAAGTTTTCTTTTTCACAATATTTTGAAAGTATTTCATTAATTTATTGATATTTTTTGAAAAAATGGTTTGTTATTAACATTTCTTTTTTATAATGGCAAGTGTTCAATGATTCCAGAAAATTTCCTTCACAACCTTTCTTGCGTTTTGATAAAACATTGTTTTGCCCACCTGCATTTTTTAGCCGTTTCCGAAGTTCCAGAATATCTGTATGTTATGGATTTTTCGACGGCCGTTTTTGCGAAAAATATTGGTGGTGCGAAAAAAATGGTAAGGATCATTTTTGTAGATTTCGAGGTGATCTTTATTCTTTGTTTAAACAAAAATTCTCTAATTGGCATATTTTGGCAGATATTCGCGGAAAACTCATTTTGGGACTTTGGGGGGGAATTTTCAGTGGGTTCCCATGTAGGAATCGTGATAAACTTTTTCTCGCTCGAAAGCATCCGATACGACCTAAGAATTGCACCACAAATGAAAACTGTACAGATTTATTTACAGCTTTGGGTACTTTGAGGTCTTCAATTACTGAACTAATATTACATTTTAATGTTTCCAAAGTAATAGCTACATTGTCAAAACTGTCCACATGAATTAGAAATTGACTAGTTATATCTTTTTGATTAATTTAATTTTTGTTGTCAAGCACTTTATAATTTGTGGGATTAAAAGTAAAAATAATTATATAGGGATTTAATTTAATTGATAAATTTTTAACAATTGATTTTATTGTAAAAAATTTAAGTCATTAATTTTAATTTAATACATTTCAGCTTTTTTCCAAACTGTAACAAAATAAGGAAATGAAAGAGAAACCATATAAAAAATTTGCGGATTTACAATTTTGACTTTTTCTACCGTTGGAAAATAAATAACTGCATCGGATGACGACTTATCATCATCTCTGGTTTTTATTTCAAGTTCAGTGCTAAATCTGCTTGGTTTATTCTGAAGTAAAAAGGAACAGGCATATTAGCCGCATCATCCTGGAGTTAATGGATTCATATTGTTAAATTATTACTGTAATAGTTTTGCAATTGTTGGGGGCGTATGGTTTAAATAAGGAATTTGGTATGACATTGTTTTAGAAAGAAAGTTAAAATAAAAAATTAAAAACCTACCTTAAAGATGCTTTTGATTGGTATAAGGTACAAAGGTCTGGTAATACCTATATAAGGAAATAAAAGGAATAATAAGGAACAAATTCGTGAGAGAATTTTTATTATTGATTATAGTTTTTGGGTGTCTAAATATAAGAAGGTTAAAAAGTGCTTTTAAATTTGTCGTCATTTTAAAAATGTGTAGAGAGCTTAATTGTATTTTGGAATAGAATAAAACTTTCTATTCATATGGCATTTTCTAAAGTTGATTTTTTTATTGCAAAATAAATGCATAAATCAAATTTAATAAAAAAAACATTATTTTTTATTTTTTAAAAAGATTTTTGTCCACAAACTGACGTCAAAATAAGCACTACTAAAAGTATTTTTATTTAAATTTTAAAGAGATTATATGATTTTTTAAATTTACCAAATTTTCATTAATTTTTCCGATTTTTCTTTAATATCAGATATCAGATTATTTTTATAAAAAAAAATATATATTTTTATCCCAGAAAAAGGTGTTTTGCAGCGTTATTTTAATAATAAAACATAGTTAAATATTTATTATTCTTGAGTACAGCAATGGAAAGTCCACTTTATTGTGGTTAATTCAATGTAAAATGGCTTTATGCCTATTTCTACTAGCTAATCAGATAGCTAGTAAAAGTGCAAAAGGCTGTTAATTTGGAATTAAATGGTACATTTTTTGTTAAGAGTGTGCATGATTAAATTGCTAATTTTTATTACCTTTTTTATTAAACACTTTTGTTTTTATTAATATATAACACCAATGATTATATTATTTGCGATAGAATTCTTTAGAGATTTAACAGAAACTAAAGGTTTTCATGATTTACCATTAATTATTAAACTATGTTTTAATATTAAAATAGAATAAAAAATTTTTTTTATGGATAAAAATCTTTTCGTTTTTAAAAATAAAAATAATTTGATACAAAAGTAATTCGGCAAAAATTGTTTAAAAAGTTTGTAAATGTAAAATTCAAAACATCAATCTCTGTCAAATTTAAATGACGTCATTTTTTTTGTGAAATTATGTGTACATATCTTACCTAAAAAAAAGTGTATAAAATCTAAAGAAATAAAAATTGCGATTTTTTGCTTTTTACTAATTTGCTTTGTGCGTTTATTTTGCAATAAAAACTTGTTTCCAACTCATGCAACACTCGCAAGTGCCATTGAGATAGGAAATTGCATTCCCTACAAAAAAACTCTCGTCATATTTTTGCTAAAAATACATAGATACCAAGATAATTTAGAGTTTTTAAAATGACGACAAATTAACCCCGTTCTCAAAAACGCAAGCTTAAATTTAAAAGTACTTTGTAATTTTTTTATCTTTAGACACCCAAAAACCACAAAATTGCTTTTACGAATTTATTTCTTATAATAAAGTGATAGTCCTCATAATTAGTATTGTAAATGGAAATATTTCCAGTGGAAATATTTCCATGAAAATGGAATTATTGAAAATTTTGGAAATATAAAAAAAAATTAAAGCCTATGTTAAAAGTTAACAACGGTTTAGAATGTTTAACAAAATGTCAGATTTTGACAGGTTGCCTACTAAAATCATTGAATAACACTGACAATGACGTTTTATTAAACATTCTAAACCGTTGTTAACTTTTAAACATTGCTAATTGTAAGTCCATTGCTAAATTTAACAACGCGATTATCACTCGGCCGTTAGAGTTAAAAGTTTTTAAATAAGAAAGATTTAATTGCACCTCTACATTAAAAAAAAAACTTAAAAACGAATAAAATGAGACATCTAGTATTAATATTAACTTGGGTTATTTTATTTGGTAGAATCTAAACCCGCCATAAAATATAAAGTGTTTTATTTAAAATAATATAACTTTAAAACGACACACTTTTTTTGGGACACCATGTACAGCCTAAAATAATTTTATGCTGCAGCTATAGCTCCAAAAAAAAAATAAATGGTGTCCCTTGGGAAAATGCTAATTATATGTCGGATCTCTTTTGATTTAATTAAAAAATTATTTCTTTTGACGTTATTTGGAACCACGGGAAAAAAATTAATTCTTCACTTTTTAAAAAAAAAATTAAAAATGCCCTTTTAGCCTGTATAAAATTTTCGCGGGCCCTTTTACCCGACTGCAGCGAAGCACAAGGAAGGTTTAAAGAAACAAAAACACTCGTATTGGTAAATTGAAAATATACTATTACTTACAATTAATGATCTAGGACCCATTACAAAACCTTTAAATACATACTACAAGTTTGATAGCCGTTCTTCTTTCATGGGAGTCCTAGATGGTTTTAAAAACAGTTTTTAAATTTTGAAAAACTCCTTTCAGTTGTTGGAAAAATAGAAAAATCCTGTTATCCCCCGGAAAAGTGGATGCACGGTTATTGAATTTTACCATTTAATTTCCCGAGTTTCCCAATGGGGAAAGGATTTTTTAATTTCAGTTTTTAAGCTAGGTTTAAAAAAATTAAGCAATGGATCAAATGATATATCTTTACTGTATTTACATCAGTTTTCCGGCATCCCGTTTTTTTTTATTTTTTTGAAAATAAAAAAGAGTTTCTTTTCTTGTAATACTTCGAATGTATTACTCAGGCACAAAGGCTTTGAAATATTTCCTAAGTTTGATATGTTTAATATATATAAACAGCAGTAATACACATTGACTTTGAAGTACAATTCCAGGTCTGAAAATCTCTCATCTTCAAAAATTATCAAAAATTCGCTTCGTTATCTTCCCTATTTTTTTGAAAAACAGTTGATACCCCCTACCCTTTGGCTAGGTTTCTGGACTCGTTTAGCATGAAAATTTTTTTAAATTCATATTTCCCCATCTATTTTAAAATTATTTTTTTGGGGGTTAATGATATCAAATAATAAAAAAAAAGGCAACAAGACTATTAAATCGTAGTTCTCTAAAATAATAATTATATTTTTACATTCGTTTTTTTTTTGTAAAAATTAAATGTATTGGTTATTTATGATTTTTTCTTTATACCGATAAAGTGTCGTGACTCAAAGACCATCTAGTGGGCATACCTTTTTAAAGGGGAATTCTTATATTTTTTCGATTTATTGTTACTCACCATTAACCAGGTTTTATACTATTCCCAAAAAAAAAAAGGAGATTTTTTTTTCCAAATTATCAAAAAAGATTACCTTTCGGGAAGCTTAAGTTGGATTATGGAAATAATTTTCAAATTTTTTGCATAAAATGTCGAGCCCCGGGCCCCGGGGACAGAAAGCTCATTGATCGGCTGATACGGCGGTAGCTAAGCCCCTCCTTGTACGAAATTTGTAAGGTTTAATGTTACTTTTTGTTAATAAGAAAAAAATGTAAATTAAATTTTTTTCGTTTATTTACTTAAATTTTTTTTTTTATGTTGTATTATAGTTTATAACTTACGGAAATTACACAAAAACTTAAAAACGGTACGTTTTTTTAAAAGCCGGGTATTTTGTGTTAAATTTAAATTAACGGAAATTAAAAGACGCAATTTTTTTGTAAAATCCTTAGAATTAATAGTTTTTATTTAAAATTACGGGGTATATCAAGTTGTAATTGTTTTCGGTTTAGTTTATTAAGGAACTCTAAAGTAACCCCGTAAATTTAATTAATTCTTCTATTGATAAAATTAAAACAGAATACGGGTAGGTGGCTAAAAAAATATTAAAAGTATTACTAAAATTTAAAAAAAAACGCAAAATTTAATAAGTTATTGCAGAGCCCTATATGAATGATTAAACAATTGCAAAAAATTATATTCAAATATCTACTCATTCTACATTATTTCGCGCCGCGCCCCCTTTTATTCGAACACCATTTTCTATATGTATATGTTTTAAATAAAGAACATTGACTAAGTGCCAATATTATATCTTCGCCTAAATGGATTAGGTTATTATATATTCAAGAAATATTGAAATAAATTTAATATTAAAAATGAATTAACCGATCTGCCAACAAAAAAAAAACAGTTTGATTTTATCTTTTGGGTTTTTTAAGTTTTTTTTTTTTTGTATAATATTTTGAATATTCATTATCTGATTTTTATTTATTTTTTTTTGTTTTCCTACCTCCTGTCTTTTTAAAATTACAGTTTTTACCTACATTAAATATGTAAAAATATTTGTGAGTTTAGCGAGTCGTGTTTTTGTTTTTTTTTGTCATTTAATTTTTTTATTATTCAGAAATTAAAATTTTAAAATTTTTTTTTTTAATTAAAAAAAGGAAGAATTTTTTTATTTTATCCCCCTTTTTAATTTCCCTAGTACCCCCATCCCGTCTTCCCAGTACCAATTGGTAATTGTGTAGAATCGCGGCCCCAGTTTTGGGATGTAAAATCAACATGTTTAAATTTTTTTTTTTTAATTCATTAAAAGTGAAAAATAAAAAAAAAAAAAAAATGTCAATTTTTTGAAAATGAAAAAAAAAAATTCCCCAAATTGACAATTTTGATTTTTTTTTTTTTTAATTTTTTGTCTCTAAAGTAAAAAATAAAACAAGTCAAAGAAATTGCTAAACTTAAATGGATGCATTTTATTGACGAAAAGCTTAAAAAGTACCATTTTTTAATTTTAAAGTTTAATAAATTATTGTAAAGTCTCATATGGACAACACAATTGAAAAGTAAGAAATTATATTTAAATATCTACTTATTTTACATTATTTCGCGCCGCCTTTATTCGAATACCATTTTCTATATATGTTTTAAATAAAGAAGATTGAATAAGTTCCAATAATATCTCGTTGCGAGTAGATTCTTATGTCACTTGGTCTTGGTGTACAGATATTAAAATACTTAGGGAGGCCGCACATAAAAGCTCTTTCTTGAATCGTCGGTGTGGTGTTAATACCTTCTTCTTATTCGTCTTGGGTATTTTGCATATCGTCTAAATTGTGCATACCGTCGTAGTCGTT
>JAHBCN010019521.1:0-15955 GCA_019359885.1 Listronotus oregonensis
AAAATTGACGATTTACCTTCTTGACAACAAATAACTGTAATTAAAATCACACAAAAATTTCAATTTACTTACTAATAACTGTGTAACTACATTCAGAGTTGTGAAGAGTCACTGGTGGACATAAAAACCGTGTTTGTGTTATCCGAGGTGTAATAATGCAAACTGAATGGAACTGCTACAATAAAAAAATATTTGTTAGTAACAGCAGCATTAGGATATATCATATTTTTCACCTTACATTCTTTTATTAATCGCCTTTTTCCTTTTTGATCAGGATCTCATAATCACCGCTTTTGCAATTTTTCTGGAAGACATATAAAAATCGTCTTTTTTAACATGCTCCGAGCAAATAACAGAATCCTTATGGGAAACACAACTTTTTGATCTATTGCACACTAAGGACTAATTAAAACTACACGACTAAACACTACCAAAAACAATATAGTAAAAACAGTGAAAACCAATAAAATATCAACTCTGTACACAAATATTTTCAACTGTAAAAATAACCCCATATAAAAACTTCGACTTGTGGCACGACTCTGTCCACAGCTGAGAATGCTAGTAACTTTTAGAGTTACCCGACAGGGCCGCCAACATAAACGACCCTTTTCACACCCTCACGTCTTGGACTTTTGCTATCCCCATTCTCGACCATGTCATAACCCCTTTAGATTAATAGACTCTGGTCAAAGAGATTAAAAATCATAGCAACAACTTTAATAAGAGGAAGCAGTTAAAATTAACAATCCCCATAATTAGGAATGCTAGAATTGCACCTTTTACGAACAAAACCGACCGGAACCGATTGGAACCGAAAGTAACTGAAGCCCCGCCCACTGCCTCCCCAACGTATAAATACGACCTACGACCACGCAAAGGCCAGCAGTTCGCATGTTCGCAACCAGGAAGCAATTTCTGAAGATGCTCGTGTTCGCGAAACGTCAAGTCAACCAGACAGTCGAGGCCGGCCTAACAGCCCAAAAATCATTGACACATTAGATAATGGCTGCGAAAACCTTTTACAGTTTACTTATGAGATGGTCATGCGAATGAGTTTTTGCTCTGGAGTAAGCAATCGCGGCACCCATCGAGCGGATAGTTTTCTTATCTCTAAAACTTTAGGTAAAATATGGTAGGTTCGCTCTTTCGATATGCCCACTGCCTCAGCTATCTCATCCAACTTCAGCCGGCAATCATTCAAAACGATTTTATGAATTTTCTGCACAATTTCTTCAGAAGTTGCCGTTTTTGGCCTGCAGGAATGCTGGGCCTCTTCAGTGCTTGTGTGACCATAATGGAACCATTAGAGTACTCAGTCCGAAAAAATGTGTCATTTAGACGATACAAAGACCTTAAAATAATGTCGTTATGACACATCAAAAGATAAAATAATTATTGTGTAAATTTTCGGCACAACTATAGCAATCATTTTTGGCATAATTCTGTAACTATATGTAAAAGACTCTTATTCTAATGGATTATTTTGCATGTAAAACGATTTTTGATTGATCGTTGGGAAACTGAGCAAAATGTCATTCTTTATTTGCATTAAGTCACTCCAATCTGCAGCAATCATTGTATTTTAATTTTTATCTTGGAAAATGTAAAAGTGACTTGTACCGCACACATGCATGCATTTTATATAATTAAATGGCATTGACATGAAATAAATGCATTTGTTAGATGCTTGCGATTGAACTAAATATTTCAGTGCTAATTATTGTTAACAACAAATAAATATGCCGATTTGTGAATAAATTATACAACATCGAATTTCATTTAAATATGTAAAGTTTAAAAAATATAATACTCATTGGATTTAAATCCAAACAAATTAAAATATATAATGTTATAAATACCAAAAGCAATATTCTAAAATTAAATTAAAAACTAAATCTATATTTAAAAATTATAAACTTCGTCAAGTCCTAGGTCCTCCTGGATTGTACCTGGTACCGATGCTGTGACAACCCAAATTTTTTGGGTAATGAAACTTCGAGATTTTTTTCATGGTATTTTTTGCAAATTTCATTTATAAAACCCTTTTCCTCATCACCCAAAACACCAAAAGTTTCAACAGCAAAAGGAATGAAGATAAAGCGGTCTTCAAGCTCTTTTTATTTTAGATGTTTTTATTCTCGGCAAACGAGCAGCCGCACCTACTAAATTAGAAGTTTTGTCCAGATAGGATTTTGCAAGTGTATGGCTGCAAGTAGCGTCCCAAAGTAATTGTTTTCCATATTTCCAGGGAATTAAGGATTCCATCTACACGTTTTCACAAAGGGCACTTGTAAACCCCAAGGTAACGTCCAAGCTCTCATGGAATGCCAAAAAGAACTGGTGCGGGGAAACGCAACAGGGTAACTTTTCCAAAGGGTACCAGGACATTCGGGAATAAAAGGGCAACGAAAAAGCGGATGGGCAGCCAAGACAGGGATCATCCACACCATACTTTGGACCAGAACCTGCCCTTGGAGTGACCAAAACTACACGAGGGCAAACCAGGGAATGGAATCCAAAAAAACACGAGGAATACTGGGGGAGCCTCAGTAGAATAAGACATGGAAAAAGCTTCATAACATGCTCATCCAAAAGAACGAAGGAAGAACTACTTAGAAAAAGTAGGAAAAGATTTCGCAGCAGATTTAACAGTAGGGCTGCCAACAGGGCACGATTACCTGAGAGGACTCATACTCGTAATGGGGACTCAAGTTGCAGAATGTGCGACAAGGGGGAAGAGACAGCCTAACATATCCTGTGCAAATGTGCGTTAAATCACAAAAGACAGGCATTATTTGGGCAACCGACAATGAGCCCACAGGAATATATCAACCATTCAGTCTTGGGGTTACACAGACTCGGAGGATTAGTATAAAAGATAATGGGAGATTAGGCACAAAAAGCCAAAGAGGCTGAGCTGCCTTCGGAGTAAATCTAGAAGGCTCCCAGGGAAGAGGAAGAGGAAGAAGAACCATCGAGCAAATGTCACGTGCTGTTGGGTGTGATTCTGGTAACTGTAGGTGGGTTGTTTTCTACTTTCGTACTCTCGCGTTTCATACACAAAAATTTACCTGAAATATTCTCGTTTTGTACACTGAATTATTTAATCAATTTTATGCTTCTCGTTTCGTACACCGAACATTGTGACGACCCAAATAACCAACCAAATGAATACCATACTGAAAATTATTAAAATTTTGTCAATAACTTTTACGTAGGGATAATTTAGATAAATTCAAAAGGCCTTGGTTCTGGCCGGTCATGGTTAGTTCTGGTTTGTTAAAGCGGCTTTTTATTTTCCCCAATTATATTTTGGACGTGATAAATCACTAAAAATTACGAGTGAACGGCTGAACGGATATTTTTTTTTTTTTTTTGTCAGAAAAAGGTTCTCATCAGATAGGAAGATGGGTACATGGTTAGAAGGGTAGTAGTAAATGAGTAGATAAGCAGAGGGGTAGATGGGTGTGGGGTAGAGGAGTAGAGGAGTAGATGAGTAGATGAATAGACGGGTAGATGGGTAGATAGGTAAATAGCGAGAAAGGTAGATAGAATATTGTGTACCATAAATCATTAAAATAATAACCACTGTTTTTTTACTTTGACTACAAAAATATTCACTAAAAATAATTTATATGGCAAAACAACGTTTGCCGGGTCAGCTAGTTAAATTACAATTAATCGGGGCATACTATTAGCTTACTTACTCCAAGAACAAAAAATAAAACTAGACAATTTACATTTTATTACCTATAATTAACAACTTAACAAATAAATTGTATAAAAATGTTTACTATGTATTCGTCCTGGTAAAAAACACGTGTGTTGAAAAAAAATTAATGAGAATATAATTGAACATGAAAAATCTCAATTTATTAATCAAGAGCTTTTATGACTATCGCGCGGTTTTACAACACTTGAAAGCGTGGTGTGGGCAGAGAAATAAAAAGTAATGCAAAAGTAATAAAATTGTTTTATTATTTGCAATTAGAATTCCTTTATGAAATTGTTCGAATAAAGGCATTCTAGGTCGTCCTTTGATTTGTTTCTTGCCCACACAGATCGTTGTTTTTTCTCATGTGGAACTTGTATTTTAAAAAATTGGCATCGTTGTAAGTGACTGTTAGGTCTTATTTTTTTAGTCTACATTACACCCTTTAAATACCACTAAATTTTTCCTTTCAAAAGTCTTAAGAAAAAAATTTTAAAAATATTATCGCGTCTTTTGCCAAAATTACAATTTATGCATTTGTTTTAAAAAATTGCAAAAATGCATTTATAGGCGTCCCGGTTCCAAATGTTTTTTTGTAAAAATATTTAAAATTAAAATTTTAAATTTTTTGGTACCCAATGGGGTATTTTTTTTTGGAAGGAATTTAAAGAGCTATTAAAATATGAAAAATTAATTTGGCCACATATAAAAAAAATTTTTATAACCCTAAAAACAAAAGACGATCGGAAAAAAAATTATTGCAAAATGTTATAATGTGAAGATAATCCCCCAAGTCACTAATGCTATTTAAACCTGGCCATAAATATTATTGTGGGGTATTTTCACCTTTAAAATTTGCAGAATACAATCATAAAACAATAAAACAAATTAGCCCAAAGAATTTCCGGCTGGCTGTTTTATCAGGGTGTCCAATTATCTAAGGGTTTTTATGTAGGGAATTTCCTATAAAGCAGATTTTTGTTAGCTTGAAAGTGGCCGATATAAAAGGGTGTCCGTTAACACAAGTTTTACTGTATCTTCAAAACTAAACTTTTATGAAAAAATTTAACTGCACAGTCGAAATCAGAATTAATTTTCTACCATTTTCGCCAGAATCGAAATTATTCAGTCTAGAGTTGTACCACTTAAACTCTCCAATGCCAAAAAAAAAACGTTAGTACGCAGGCCCTTTATCCCAAGATAAAAAAAAATCAATTGCCAACAAATCTCCAATTGGGGGACCAATTGGATTGTAAAGATTAGATGCTTAAAAGAAAAAAGTTTATATGATGTATGCCTTTCACTGGTGGGGAAAGCGTGTACAAGTTTTCAAAAATGTAAAAAAAAATTTACAAAGAAATACTCAGGCGCTTCAAATTTGAAAAGTCTATACGCCCCACATATTTCTGATAACGGAGAAATATTAATCTGTCGGTTTGCATGGTGGGGGTGGCCATACGAAGGGGTAGAAAATGGGAAAAAAATTATTCGAGCGCGACAGATATTCAAAGGGATGTTAAGTGAACCTTAAGGGAGCTCCTTTTCAAAAGACTGACGATTTGGACGCGACCAAAAGTCATGGCCGATTTTTAAAAATGCAAAAAAATCGGGACATTGCAATACTCTAGCGCGTCAAATTTAAATATAAAGACGCTTCAGCTTGATGTTCTTGTTGTGCTGACCCGTTTTCTGACAATAATTATGTGGAGGAATTTCCTTAAACTGACGGTTTGATATATATATATATATTTTATATATATATATATATATATATATATATATATATATATATATATATATATATATATATATATATATATATATATATATATATATATTTACAAGGGATAAAGAAATCGAAAGGGCGGAGAGGTGCGGAGTGGGAAATGCATAGTTCTTAGCAGGTGCACGCACCACACTTTGTTGGTGATTTTAGCTACTTTGGCTTGTGAAGATTAGGAGATTATATTATTTCCGTAATCGTAATTTTCTTTAAAAAAAATAATCGCGCAGGAGAATATCCAGGGGACATTTTTTTTAAATTCTGACGAGCTTAAGTAAATCACAAAATCCCCGCTTGGGCTCCCCTACTACTAACTTAGACGATGAATTAGTGGAGAATTAATGTAAAAATCATACTTGCTGTATTTAAAAAAAAAAGTTTAAGACTTTTAGTTTATTATCTTAGTTATTAGAACCGCTTTCGTAGATGAATTTTTATAATTTGTGTTTATGTGCGGTTTTGAATTGCAATAAAATGTATTAATTTCAATAAAATCTTCAGTCTTATTCCCAGTCACTTTTTTTTAACGCGTAATTATCGCTCTTTTAAAACTAGCTTTTAATTTCTGCATCTTGGAAAAATGACGAATGTTACTTTCAATATTTAAATTAATCAAAACAAATTTGGTTGTGGTTTTATAGGGAAAAATAACTCACATTATCTAGGAACTACGAAAGATAATAATGTAGCAAATTTTATCAAGTTAATTCAGGAAATAGCTAAAATCTGACGACTGTTAGGACGCCAACAGCAAAATAAAGTGCGCGAAATTTTTTTCCATATTGCATGCATATGTTAATTATTTTAAATTTGGCGATTTTGGCGTAGTCAAACGGTTATTCGATATGATGTTGTTGACTCAGATCAAAGAAAGGATGGATAAAGGTCGGCCTTTTTCGGCCCATCATATTAATAAAAACTTAAAGTTTTAATTTAGGCTATTTTATTATATTTCTAATAAGTTCAAGTATCTTTATTTACATATACAGTTAAAGATCATTATTCGCGTTTTCTGCATTCGCGTTTTCACTATTCGCGGATTTACAAAAATCCTATATTCGAGGCTAAAGATTTCTTTATTCGCGGATCTAATCGGTACATCGGTATATACACTTTGATAAAAGAATTCCAATATGTAGGTATCCAACAAGGAAGTTTAAAGGTGTATGGAAGCCCAATGCAATGGCCCATTCGATCAAAATGTCCAGCCCAGTATGAAAATATCTGTCAGAGATGGCCCCGCCGATTCTGCGCAATAACAAAATTCCACGAAATAATTTAATGTGTTACTTACTTACACACTGATAAATCAGTGTGTAGTTAGGCAACACATTATACTTTTATGAGAGCCGGAATACCGTTTTTGGATTGATAAAAACCTTCTTATTTTAGTGATTAGTGTTTATTAAATTGGGACTATAATTTTGTGTTTATTGTTTGTTACTTATAATATCGTAACAAAATGACTAGATGTTGTACGGTTTTGTCTTGCAAATTCAAGGGTAACATACCCGGCATTTTTTACTTTAGGTAAGTATTTCTTATATTTAAATTAGGTGCTTCTTATGAGGCGTAATGTTAGGTAACCGAATAAATAATAATATATCAATTATGAATAATAGAAAATGAAATTTCATAGAAAATAGCAGTGAGAAAAGTATGGCAATCTTAACTATCTTTTAGGTGACTTCCACAATGTTTGTGTATTTCTGTGGATTATTAAAAAGAAATAAGGTTTACATTTAGGTACTTTTATTTCATTTAATAATTTAGTATATTCTTTTAAAGGATCAAAATTATTAATTACTGGGCAGACCAAGCAAATTTTAATATATACAGGTCCCTCTAATTGAATGAAAGAAAGTATAATTTTATGTTAAAGTTCATTTTTGCTTTTTCTGTATTTGTTTAACAATAAATTAGATTTTTGGTTTCTTAATCTTACATTATCAACTTTTTAAGCTCGACATACTGTAGACACATAATATTTAACGAATACTGTTACACGGATACATAGGTACCAAAGGTTACTAAACATTTTTAACCACTGTTATTCTGTCTCATGAATGTTTGTTATTAGTGAAAAGTATATGCCTAAAAAGCAGTTATAAAAATTTTCACTTTTTAATGTACAACCAGAATCTTAGGATTAGATTAAATTTATTTACACTATCTTGCCCTTTTTTATCACAAAATTGGTGATAAGTACATAAAACTATCATACAATGTTTGAAATTTATTTTAAAAAATCGTGTTTTCGTTTATTTACAAAGATTTTTGGTAAAAATACAAAACTCCCAAAAATATCGACCATTTAAATAGAAGGCTGTAAAGTGGCGCCATCTATTTTTTCCATATTATATCAGATGATATAAAATCCAATATTACACAATAATTTTAAATTTTCTATAGTAGTATTATTTAATAACCAACAATTTTGTGCATAAAATAAAAAAAAACAGTGAATGTTTGAATTTCACATTTGATGATGTCAACTTTATAGATAGTAACAAAGAATTATGGAAGTCCGGCTCTGACCTACTATTCATTGCGCAAACTCCACGGGGCCAATCCCCCTATTCCCGCTGCCCTGCACGCCTGGACAATTTTGTTCTACAGTATTGGGCTTCCATACACCTTTAAACTTCCTTGGTATCCAACCGAATATCTCGTCGTCAAATGGACTAATAGCTGAATAGATTTGACTGAAATCGACTTGGTGAAAATGTTAAATTCACAGCCCATTGAAGAAGAGGCTTCAACAAACACGGGAAACGTAACATTTAATTTGAAAAATCTTAGTAAAGGGTTTAAGAATGGCAAATGATTTCTTTAAAAAAATTGATCCGTCTATGGAACAAAGTCTTATTTTTACGAGGCAAATATCTAATGTCACTGCCGAATATCAGTCTGAATTGAAGGAGCTTAAAAAAACTGCCAAGCAAGAAAAAATTACAAAATTCTTTAAACCATGGCCTAAGCCTGAAGAAAATAATTAATCAATATGGTCAAAAACTTCAAGTAAGTTCTTTTTTTTATATACTTGCTTTTTATTTTGTGACCTAGAAACGTATCCCCTATAATCCCATAAAAATTACCATTCCATATTCACAGTTTCTGTATTCGCGGCATATTTACGGACCATATAAATTGATAAAAAATGGCAAGTGCCAAAAAAAAAACCTTCAAACAATTTGCCATTTTACACATATTTGATCTTTATTTTTAAAAATATATAATGCGCTTTGTGCACCAAAATGAATTTTCTTATTTTAATACTACGCTTAATAAACCTATAAACTATCATTCATTTATTTTGGTGCGTTGAGCGCATCATCAAATTTTTAAAATAAAAGATCAAAAAATGTGTAAAATGGCAAAAATTCAATAAAAATGGCAAGTTCGAAGGTTTTTTTTGGTACTGGCCATTCTGATCTTTTTACCAAGTTATTGTAGATGTAAATAAAGATACTTGAACTTATTACAAATATAATAAAATGACCTAAATTGAAACTTTGACTTTTCACGAAAAAAAGGCCGAACTTTACACCCGACCCTTTAACATTGCATCCTAAAGAAAATGCAATTTTCTTGTGTTAAATTGTTTTGTTTTTTTAGATTTAAATAACAAGATTTTTCATTTTTAGAGATTTTCAAAACACGACATTTAAAGAAAAAGTTGAAATTTGAAAATTAAAACAACTTAACTTATCAAAAAACATTTTCTCTCCTTTTTTTTTTACAAATTTGACAAATAATTTAAGCAGTAATTTTATAAGCTCGGGTTCTATGTCATATGTTTTTTTAACAACATTTTTTTAGGAACAAAGAAAAAGCTCGTTTTTAAGAGTCCTTTCGCGCCGCGAAAATTGGATCCAATTTGGGGTCGGGGCATAATGTTTTTTCAAAAACGGTATAAGTTATCGATAATTTTCAAAAACTATATGAAAGCCAACACTTAAATCTAGGCTTCTGCTGTAATAGTTTTTTAAATTTGGATTTAGTTTTAAATATTTCCTTAAGTGAAAGTCACCCTAAAATCGGTTATGTTTAGATACTATTTTTTCTTAACTCGACTCATATTTTAAAAATCCGTTTCAGCAGAGGCATAGATTATTTCCTTACCTTTAAAATGGTGTATAATTTATGTCTTTAAAGGGGAAAAATATTCCCCGAAAAACGTACCCCCCTGTAGGCTTGCAATGGGAAAAAAACCCCCATCCTCCCCCCAATTTGGAAGAACCAAAAAAAAAATAAAATTTTTTTTAATGCGGCTATGAAAATTGTGGTAGTGGGAGTTTGTTAGTCTCCCCCACCGCCCCCGCGCCTTTTCCCCCGCCCCCAAGGCAAAAGGAAAAGCACTTTGGAGAATTTTTTATAAGCTCGCTATGTCATATGTTTTTTTACCAACTTTTTTTTAGGAACAAAGAGAAAGCTTGGTTTTAATGCATAAATAAATAATTGCCTTCTCAATGTTACATTATTCTAATCTTCCAAGAAAATTCGATACAATTCCGTAAAAATGCTAAAACAATAATTACGAAAAACCTTCGCAATTTAATTCCATCCACGATTTTTTCATAAATCGCATTAAAAAACAATCGTAGACAAAGGAGCACCGTGTCAGAATTGAAAATTATGTTTTGCGAATAAACCTGTCTATTTTCAAGGTTGAAAGTCATCTTCATTCTTTGCAAATTAACTATTAAATCGATGTATTTTATCTGTTGTGGCAAAATATTTCGCCTAGAGCATTTATACGAGGGATATTCAAAAAAAGTTATATTCCTATTTTTAGCAAAAGCACCTTCTTGAAAAGAATTTTAAAATATATTTTTTAATTTTTAGTTTGGAAAGGTGTCCCCTTTTTACAAATTTCCCACTTAAACGGGTTTTTTTTAAAATGTTTTAATTCTAAAGTTTGATTTTAAAAACCCTATTATTGGCATAGTATTTTTTATTTGTAAAATTTGGGGTGTAAAATCAACAAATATTCACAAAAATTAATATTGTTTTAAAAACATTGTTTAAACCCCCCTGGATTTATTCAACTTGTTTGGGGGTTTTTTTAGTTTTCCCCGATGCCGGTGTCCTATTATAAAAGATCAAAGTCTTAAAGTCATCGATAATTAATATGTTTTAGTACATTCTGACAAAAATAAAATTAAAAATTTGTAAAAAAAAGGGGGAAAGGAAATAAAGGGTTTTTTTTTCAACGATGTAAAAAAAAAAAAAAAAATTTTTAGCTAAAAGGCCCAAAAACCCCCTTTTCAAAAAGGGAAACAAAAAAACAAAAAAATATTTCAAAGTTACATCATTTTAAAAGCCAAAAAATGGGATTTAGACCCAAGAAAGGGAAAAAAATTTTTTGAAAAAAATAGCAAAATTTATTAATGAGCCCCAAATGATGTTATCTAGCGATGAAGGTACTACAATTTTCGGACAGCTGGTGCGTGTCGTCGGGAAAAATTGATGAAAATTAGCATTATTTTTATTTTAACGATAAGGGGAACTTTTTGAAAATTCCCCACTCAAAAAAACCTTCTAGCCGGTTTTTCATTTCCGAGGAAATAGGGGAAAAGGAAAAATCTAGGTTTTAAGAAAGTATTCCAGTTTACGAAAGCCCGAAACACCAAAGGGGAAATTTTTTTTTTAAATTAAAAAAATTGGGTTTTCTGTCCAGTGCATAGGGGAAAAAACTTTTGGCCATGCCCCCCCGAAATAGCTGCCCCTCTTCCAAACCCAGAACATTACGCGGTTCCTTGGTACAATGTTAGCTAATTCTGGTGAAGGATTTAAAAATATTGAAACTTGGAGGTTGGAAGTTTATCATCTGTTGCAGAAGGTACCGAAAGCTCCAGAAGTTATTAAGAAGGACTTATCAAAAAAAAAAATTATCCCAAAAATTATTTACCTTTTTAAAACAGAAAAAAGCACTCGGGGCCCTTGTACCGTTTTTTTTGCAAGAAACAATGTGTCTCTGTTACCTGTAACGACGACCTGTTCAATTGCACCTCAACGGCAATCCCAATTCCGCAACTTACCCACAACAACTTGCCTCTGCGATTCATTTAAAAAAATGCTCCAAACCCCGTTCTTTTACGATTAATGTTGTTAATAAAAATAAATTAATGGTAAAAATAAATATTATCTAATGGTTTTTAGTTTGACTTTTCCACCCTCGTAAAAAAAATGTTAAAATTTAAACGCGGAAAGTGTCTTTTCCACCCTTTTGAGGGCTTCCCCGAACTCCGCTTCCGTCGTTCGTGAAATTTTGGTTCCGCGTGGGAAAAGTACCCCTTTCCCCGTTAGGTAAATAATTTTTTTCAAAAAGGGTAAATTATTATTTTTATGTGTTACGAAAATTTAAACCAATGGTTAGAGCTGGGATGGATCATTCAAAAAAGGATTCATTTACTGATCCTTTCCCTTAAAGGGAAAAAAAACCCCCAATCCAAAAAAAATTTTTCCTTAAAAAAAAAGAATCAAATTTAGGAAATCGATTCCTATTCCTATTAATCGGAGCCCAAGCCGCGAAATATAATTTTAGCCTTTTTTTTAATTGCTGTAACTCTAAGCTAAATTAGTTTTTGGTAAATATTCTTCAAATTTGAATATTTTTTTTTTTGGGATCAACGAAAACCCTTAAATAAAACATTTTTGAATTTTTTCCCCCAAAACTTCACCTAAATCTTTTTTAAATTTTTAAAAAATGTGACTCTTAAGATTTTTGTCCAATAAGGAAGACCTAAAAGTACCCAAAGCTGTAAATAAATTTTAAACAGTTTTCATTTGTGGCGAAATTTTGGGGGCTTCGCGGTTTTTAGCAAAAAAAATTTTTATCACGTTTCCCGAGGGGGGAACCTCTAAAAAGCCCCCCAAAGCCAAAAAGGGTTTTTCCCGAATATTCTAAAATTTTGGGGAATTTTTGAAAATTTTTGTGGACAAAATATGAAGATACCTCAAAATTTTAAAAAAAATGGCTTCCAAATTCCGCAACCCCCTTTTTTTTCCAAAAAACGGCCGTCGAAATATCCCAATAACATACAATTTTCTAAACCCGGGGAAACGGAAAAAAAATGCAATTTTGGAAAAAATTTTTTTATCAAAACGCAAGAAAAAAGGGGGAAAAGGGGAAATTTTTTTGGGTATTTGTTTAGGTCTCATTATAAAAAAAAAATGTTAATAACAAACCATTTATCAATAAAAATGAGATATTCAAAAAATTTTTTAAAAAAAAATTTTAGAGGTCCCTTTAGTTTTCTGAAAAAAGTTTCGCCCTTAAAAAAGTTAATAAAATTCTAATAAATAAATTTTGTTTTTTAAACCCCCTTGCTTGGGAAGTGATATTTTCTTCACAGAGGGTTTTTTCCTTTCCAAAAACTGACCGTCTAACTTGTTTTTTTGGGTTTTTAACATTTTAAACGGTTTAAGCGAAAAAAAAAATTTTAAAATATTTATTTTGCTAAACATATGCAAGGTAAGCATCTTAAAAAAAGATATCGTGTTAGGTGCTAATGGGTTAGTAGCAAGAGAACTTCCGGGTTGTCATTTTTTTGTAGATACTAAAAAATAAAAGTCGAAACCTATAATGGATTTTTTATTTACTATTATTTATTTTTAAAGTGACCTTAATTAACATGATAATTTTTTTTTTTTATTGTCAAAGATTTTTATTTTTAAAGTTCATTAAAACTAGAATAATTAAAAAAAATTGTCATATTTTCGATTTTTTTTTGAAAAATTTAATTATTGATATTTTTGATTTATTTTTAATTATTTGTCTTTACACGTAGAATATTAAACATATCACTATAAATTTGAAAAAAAATATCCATTTTATTAAAAAAAAAACCGAAAATACCCTTTTTTTTATCTTCAAAAACTTTAAAAAAAAAATTTTTTTTTTTTTAATTTTTCTTAAATCTGCGAAAAAAAACAAAATGAAAAAAATTAATTCTCTTTTTTTTTTTTTTTTTAGGGCCAAAAATAGGTGGAGCCCCGTTTTAAAAACAATTACCAAAAATATATATTTTTATAAAAAAACTTTTTTAAAACCCTTATTTTATTAATAAAATATGGTTTATTTTTGTCCCGAATTTTTTTTTTATATACACTCTAGACAAAATATCAAAATCTTAAATTTGCCATAAGAAATGCTAATTGTCTGTAGGTTTTTTTCCCCAAAAATAATTCGTTTTTTTCTTTTTTTACCTGCTACTGTTAGTCGTAAACTCAATAAAATTTTGGGTACCCATTAGGTCCGGACTAAAATTTTCTTTTTTTTATTGTACCTTTTTTTGGTATATTATGTGGGTTTTAGGCAAAGGGGGAATAAAAAAAAAGTTTTTTTTTTTTAAAAAAAGCAACCAAATTTTTTGGAAAAAGGGTTTTTGGGGGTTATTTTTTTGGGGTTTTTAGAATTTCCAAAATTTTAGCAAAAACCAAAATTTTTTAATTAATATTATTAAGAAAATTTAAAACCCGAGGTGAAAAAGTAAATTCAAAGTAGACCGAATTAATTTCGGTAAAATTTGATAAAGTTTTTAAAAAAAAAAATCTTCAGTTGTTTTTTTTTCAATATTTTTTTTCTATAAAACCCCCCGAGTTTTACACATTTTTAAATAAATAACGGACTTTAATTTTTATTGCATTCCTTTTTTTAAAAACTTTCAAAATCTGGGGGGTTTTTTAGTAACACAAAAAAAGTTTTTAATACAAAAGGATTGTCCCCTTTTCACTTTCATTTTCTTTTCTCGTTTGATGATTTCAAAGTGGTAATAAATATTTTTGATACAGACAATTAGCATTGCGTCTTATGGCAAATTTCAAGAGTTTTCGATATTTTTGTCCTTGAGTATATTTTTTTAACTTTTGTAGGTGCGACTTCGATAGAAAATGTTATTTTCTACAAAAAAGTCCTCTACATATTGTTTCTAAAAACCCATAGGTTTCGAAAATTAAATTTTTAAGATGTAATATTATACAGGGTGTTTCATTTTGAAAATTGAAATCTGAGGCCGTTTTCGACAAAAACGGGAGTCACGTGACTTGTGAAATCGACAAATTTGGCATTATATGATATCCCTAAATTTTATTATTATATCTAGTACAGGAAAGAAAAGGGAAAAAAATGAAGCAGTAATTTCGGGCAAATCAGATCAACTTGGATTTTTTTAAAATTTTGGGGGGGAAAAAGGGGGCAAATTAAATTAAACAAATTTTCTGGGATTTTTGGGGGAAAAAAAAAAAAAAATAAAAAAAAATATTAAGGGGGTTTTTTTGGGTTCTGATTACGATTTTAATCGGAAAAATTTTTTGAAACACCCTTTTAAAAAAGTAAAAACTACCCTTTTTTAGGGGTTTTTTGAAAAATTTTTTGGGGAAAAAAAGCTCGGTTTTTAAAAAAAACCATTTTTTAAAAAAAAATTAAAAAATTTTTTTTTTTAAATTATTCATTGAAATTGAGATAAGGGCTTATAATGGGGGTTAAAACTATCCCCATAATAAAAAGGGAAAACAAAAAAATGACCTCAGAATATTTTTTTGTTTTTTAATTTAAATTTTTAAAAAAATTTTTTCTATTTTACTATTAGGATATTTATTTCCCCTTTTTCCCCCTTTCCCCCCGGGGGTGAAAAATACCCCAAATTTAAAAAAAAAAAAAAAACGTTATTAAATTTTTTTTTTCAACTTTTGTTTTTAAAAAACCCCCCCAAAATTTTAAAAATTTTTAAAAAAAAAAAAAAAAACCCCCCCTTTTCCCGGGGGAAAAAAAAACCCCCCCAAATTTAAAAAAAAAAAAAAAATTTTTTTTAATTGCAAAAAAAAAAAAGGGTTTTTGGCTTTAAAAAAATAAAATGAACCATTTTTTTTCCCAAAATTTTTTTTGGTTGACCATTTTTTTTAAATTTTTTCCCCAAAAAAAAGGGGCCCCCGCAAAAAAAAGAAAAAAATGCACTTTTAAAAAAGGGCCTCTTCCCCCAGATAAAATATTAATAACAAAAAAATTTAAAAAAAAAAAAACTCAAAAAAAGGCTAAAAGTTTGGTTTTTTAAAATAAATACTTTTTTACGCTACTGGCCAAAAACTGAAAATTCTTACAAAAAAAAATTTGACCCCATTTATAAATCCAAAAAAAATAAAAAATAATTATCCGATAGGGCTAAAAAAAAATGGGGGTATTTGGGGACATGTGTTCTGGGCTTTTCACTAAAGGATAAAAATTTTTAACAACACAGTCCAGATAAAAAAAGCAAAAAAAAATTTTAAAAAAAATTTATTTTTCCCCTAACTCTTTTTTTTTTATTTTAAACGGGTTCCCGGGTTTTGGGGGCCCAAAATTTTTTCCCCAAAAATTTTTCTTCCCCAAAAAAAAATAATAATATTTTTTTTTAAATTTAAATTTTTCCCGGTATTTTCGCCATTACGATCCGGTCCTTTATTTTCGGGTTTAA
>JAHBCN010019522.1:0-15842 GCA_019359885.1 Listronotus oregonensis
TCCCAGATGTTTTTTTTTTGCGTGCCAGCCTTCATATTTGCGACCTTTTCGGTATACGTTTTGGTCAGGTTTAATTGCCACGCAAAGTCTATAAATGGCGTTCTTTTCGGACTTTTCCATACCACCATATCAGGTCTTTTGTCATGGGGTTGTCTTTTGATGGTGAAGTCCGTACCCCTTGATGGTGTCGTTCCCTGGGGTTCGGGTTGTACTGGTGAGGGGGGTAAAAGCTTCCAGTAGACCTGCGCCACGACAGATCAGCTGTCAATTCCCCATGTTGGTGATAAGAACCTTTTCCGTAGAGCATCCCCCCAAAAAATGTTCCTCCCTGTTGCCCCAAAAGTAGTCTAACCTGTTGTTTGCATTATAATCCGGGGTTCTTTGGGACGACCTGGTCTTGGATCCCAAAAATTTAAATGCCTTCCTTTGGGAAAGAGACCCAGATGTCAGGTAAGTTTGACCTCCACGGTCTCGTTTTTTTTGGTATAGACTTGGGGAAAAATCTTCCGTGAAGGGGGTTTTTTGACCCAGCTTTTCTAAGCTGATCTAAGGGGGTCTCTCTTTGATTGTTAAACTATAGATTAAGTGTTTAATTTTGTAAATGCTGCTATCCGTTGGTATATTGGTGACCGTTTCGCTAGGAAATCTTCCTCAGGTTGTCGCGCTCCTTTAAGTTGCTTTCTTGGCTAAAGCCCGGGCCTCCCTCGTTTCGGGGAAGAAGCCTCTCAATAGATGATGTAGGGTGCAACATGCCTTTTTTTTTGAGACCGCTCAACCTTCTTCCATTGTTTAAAACCCCTTTTGACCATAAGGAACACCCGCGGTGTTGTTGGGCGGGTTCCAAAAATTTCGGCACTATTTTCTTGGCGTAGCTGCGTCTTCGGATCTTATTTGTTCTTCGCATTAGCCCCCCGGGCAAGTTTTTTTTTTCTTTCCTGGATCTCATACGTTTGTTGGATACCCAGATTTGATTTTTTTCCCCACTCGTGCTCTATCCTCTCCCCCCCCCGAGCACCACACTCTCTTTAATAATTTTCCCCTTCTTACATGAACAACGGCGCCTTTTTTTTCCAAACACCATTCTGATGTCTTGGCGGGGAACCAAATGCCCCCGTTGACCTTCCAGGTGTTGTTGGCCTCTTAGAGGTTTTAGGTCCCCATGTAGAAGGGTGTGTTGCTGCGCGGTCATCTGGGGGATCCATAAAAATGCGGTTGAGCATATTCAACGGGTTAGGCGAGGCAGAAAAAAGGGCTGGGAGTCTCCTTAAACCCCCCCTCGGGTTTCGGGGGGCTTGTATTTCGCTGTTCCTTGGATAAAAAGTTTGCGCCATTTTGGCCAGATGTCTGGGTTAGGGTTTCCCGGGGGCCACCTTATAGATCTAACCGGGAAAGCCAAGGGGCGGAACGGAAAAAGTTTTGGTAGTCAATCCATGCCATAGATATTTTTTAATATATATATATTTTATAATATATATATATATATATATATATATATATATATATATATATATATATATATATATATATATATATATATATATATATATATATATATATATAATTATATATATATATATATATATATATATTATATATATATATATATATATATATCTTTTTTTTTATAAAAATTATTTTCTATCCAAGACTTTTTAAATTTTTGATTTTTAAATGTTTAAAATAAAAAATTTTTTTATGCTTTTTTGTCAATTTCTTTCTTTTAAAAATAAAGGAATAAACCAAAAAAAGTATTCTTTGGAAACCCGAATTTTTTGCCCCCTTTTTTAATCTATGGCAGAGTGTTGCCTTTTTGGCATTAGACTTACTATTAGAGTTGTTTTAACTCCACTCCAGCCATCTATAGGGAAGTATTTAAATAACAACGCCAAATCAATAATATAACTTTTCTTTTTTTGATATACAGGGTGTCAAAATTATGTAAGAATCTCGGGATCTAATAAAAAACCCAAAAATAATATGACAAAATTCCTATAAACTTTTTTTCGCCTCTCTACGGAGATGGGGACATAAAGGACGCCCCTGGGAAAACGTTTTGTTTTTAAAAAACGTTTAAAATATTATGCGTAATTTATTTTTTTTTATATTTAACAAGATAAGTCTTCTTAAAATAAACTCATTAAATCATAATTTGACTTATTTATTTTGCCGGACGGACCAGCCCTGAAACAATAATAGCAATTTTTAACACCCTGTATGATAAAAGACTCAACAATATTATTTTTAGATAAACTTTAACGTTAAACTAAAAAAAAGGGATTCTTGATTGACATCCAAAAAAAATTTCTGTTTAAGAAAAAAAAAATATATTTTTGTTTTTTTTCCCCAAAACAGGTGTTTTCTATGTACGTCAATATTTAAAGAATTTTTGAGCTAATTTTAGAAAAACTTTATATCCCCAAATTTAAAACTCTTAACTTTTGAGATCAGGGTTGAAAATGTTTAAAATATCATTAAAATTTTTATCTCAATACCAGTTGAAATTTTTTTAAAATTTTTGGGATATAAAGTCTATTTATCAGAGCATTTTTAGTGTACCACATTTTTTTTTTTGAAAATGAGTCAAATTACCAAGAAATGGGGGCCTTTTAAAAAGTTTTACATTTTGTACAAATTTAGATTTTATTAAATATCTAAAGTGGCATTAGATTAATTAATGATTTATTTTTAAACATTTTACCACCCTGTATCAAAAGTTAAAGTTTTGACATACGTTTATATAAAATTTCTTAATTAATCTTAAAATTAAAGACAAAAATTAGAACACCCCCAAAAATTTTAAAAAAAAATACACCATGATATTTTATTCCTAAACAGTTGATTATCATAAACAGATCTTTCTTTTTCAGTAGCTCTAAACCCAAATAAGCCAAATGGTTTGGCTATTTTAAAAAATTATCTAATAATCATATTTAAAAATATTAAATTACACCTAATTTTTTTAAAAGTTATTTAAAAAAAAACAATTTAGGGGCTCCGTTGTATCCCGTATCTGGTAGGAAGGTCATAGGAAAAATTTATAGGGAAATTTCATAATATTTTTAGGTTTTCTATTGATTACGAGGTTTCCCACATATTCTGGACACCCTGTATATCATAAAAAATCGTTTGATATATATCGATATATATCATGATATATATCCTCGAACCCTTTTTTTGGCATTTTTTTGTTTCTGTATCTTATGAAATATCTTTTCTATATTGAATATAAAAACTAAACATTATAATATTAAAAAATAGTCGCAGAAGTGCAAGAGTCTTGCAGGTCGATTTTGTCTTGCGTAGTTTTGCACTCCTCGTTTTGGGGTTTGTTTGTCTTGCATACCCCGGTCTTGGTCTTGGTCTAGAAACCCCGGAAAGACGTCTTGTCTTGGTCTCGTTTTTGGTGTGCAAGACCAGACCATAAGACCGTCTCATCATCATAATTTGGCAATTTTTACACCCTTTTTCCACCTAAGCCTCTGCAGACATCAAAGAGCGGATTTAATATGCCCTCATCAGTTATGTTTTATCATAAAATGAACCAACATCCTCTTCTGCCCAGACACGCTGTTGTAGTAGTTATATCGATGGTATAAAAAAAAAAAACAAAAGAAAAACCGAAATTTGGCAAAAGTATTGAGTACATGATATTTTTGTGCAAGACTCGAAAAGATGAATTTTATACGCTGTTAAAGGGCCAACAGGATGAAAAATGATCTTCAATATTATAGAATGTTTTTGGAAAATTCAAAACCTTTATGATCTTGTTTGATTTCACGTAAAACAATACTACATTTCGATGAGCATCATCCACTTCAGCACGTTCTTAAAGAAGCGGGGGCTGTCATAGACGATTAAAATTTTGCTGCGAGGCATTGTGCTGGGGCGCGCAGCGCCTTTTCGGCAGGTGAACGGAATCATTTATAAACAAATAAATAGGCAGCATTTTCCCCCGCCCCCCCATCCCTTGAGTGGATGGCCCTAAAACGGTGCTAAGTACTCCATACAATGTCGATTATTAACCAGTAGAATTCAAAAAAAGCTTACGACGGGTTGTTTCGTTTGTCGTTTTTTATGTAAAAAATATTTTGATTAAAAATTTGCCTTCTTTTTAAAATGTGTGTTTTAAGTTTAATTAAAATTCGGTGATCGGCTTCGGAGAATATATTTTTGCCGACGACGTGGTAGACAGGGTTTTGGGGTGGGGGGTATCATTACCTCTATCGACCTTTATCAAAACATGTTTTTTTTTAAACGACAATATTCTGGTTTTTTTCATTAATAAACATAGTAAGTTTTTTAAGCATAAAAAGCCTTTATTTTTCCCGTTTAATTGGTTTTCCACCTAAAGCCCCGGGTGGCCTGTGTTTAATGCCGCTCAGCTCCATATTTTCTGAATCCACCTCTGGTTAAAGTGATTTAAGCTGGTTATTCCTTAAAAAATAAAACACGGAAAATCTCTTACCCAAAGGGGATGAAGGTTAAACAACCTATATGCCAAAGAAAATGCGTTAATATCACAAGTCTTGTAGAGGATGGTTTAGAACTACTGCATTGGCATGTCTTTATATTTGAAGCAGCATACCATGTAAATCAAAGCATGGCTTCAGAACCTAGATATGCTGACGCTAACACACATAACAACAAAAATAAATCAAAATAAATATTTCCCCCAATCTCAGTATAATGTAGCAAGTGGTCCAGAAATAGTTCAGGGACCTCTGGTCTAGACGACACCATAACAGTATCACTTGACTACTGGTAAAGATAAGTAAGATAAAGCTCTTTGAAAAGTGTATTATTTATTATTTTCCCCCCTTATTAGTGAAAATACGACAAAAGTTCTTTACCAATCTGATCGGGAAATTTGGTTGGTTTTGTTGATGTTATAACATTGTACCCAGTACTTACGTATTTTGGAGAAAAGTTTTTAATTTACTGTTGCGGTTGCGTCATCTCGTGGGTTTAGAAACGTAAACTTAATTTTCCATTTTTTTTTCTTGACAACTCTTGCTAAATATTTTTACTCTAACGCTGTTCGGTAAATATTTTTCATACAGCCGCTTCCTTTTTATTTGAGTACAAATGAAATGATTTCTAATTTTGTTAAATTTTTTCCATTAAACTTAGTTAAGCAGATTCCAAATAATTTGATAACTTAATTTTAATCACACAATTGGGTTTTTAACATTTTAGTCTTAAAAACGTTAAATAGAAAGAAATTTTTCATACATACATATAGTTTAAAACAGCTTAAAATAAAATAAAATAATAATAAAAAATAATAAATGTATAAAAACCAAAAAATCCATAATTTTGAGATGATAGTATAAATTTTACAAACTTCTACTCAAAAATCGATAATCCCTTCAGAAAAGCGGCATTAATATTTTATCTTAATTATTAACGAGTCAGTTCTCTTGTTGAGAAATCCACGATAAAAATAATTAAAAAATATTTTATTAAATAGATTTTTAGAAACGGGTACTGGAGTAAATATTCGAGAAGACTGTTTCATGTATTTCTATATCAATTAAAATATATAACTTTAAAGCCTATATAGAACAATGGATGGAAAAAAGTATTTGACCTCCGGATTTATTCAGAATTTAAATTTTGAAGGTGGAACCAGTTGTACACGCTAGGATCGGTTTTCGAAGGCCATGTGCACGGAGGGGGATGAATCAGCGTTGCTCATGTTTCGTACTGGCTGGCACGACTAGTTCAGATCCTCGGCAATGACACCTTGTTACCACGAGGGATGAAAGATCTCTCTCCAACAAGATCATCAGTTGCTTGAGCCTGGATCTGGTGGAGAGAAATATAAAAGTGAAATACAATAGATAGATCATTAGCAGTGGAATAGTATTATACCACTCACTTTAAACCTACCTACACCTGCCCTAGATTAAAGTTTATAAATGCCTAGGGGTATCACTTTTTATTTTAGAATTGTAAAACCACCCCTTATCCTAAAATTAAAAACCATAGAAACTGGACATATGAATTAAAATTATAGCTAAATATGTAGAGATAAATCTATTTTGATGTTGTGAGTTATATAACATTATATTTGTAACATTCTTAAAATATTATCCCAAAACAAAATTACATTTTTTCAATTTTAAAATTATTTAATTACCTTTTGTGAATTTTTAACAGTTAACATTATTATATATATTTAACTACCATTATAAACCTTTAAATAACCATCCCTGTAAGGACCTTACAAAAAAAAAAAATAACAATAAATTATAACGATTTTGATGATACATAATTATAGTCTGAAATGAAGCTAAAAAATGGCCAAACCTCGGCTTTTTTTTGGCCTGCATGGATTTATAAAAATTTGGAATTAGGCCTTCTAACCCTTTACTTTAAATTCTATTTCATGGTATGTACGTTGTTAATTTAAGAGTGAAAACTACCCTAATTGTCAAAACTTATAAAATAACATTTAAACCTTAATATAGGTAAAAGTTGGTTTGAATTAATTGAATAATGATTGTTTATGCTTTAGAAATCTAATTTAAATATTTTAACCAGCAAAATCAACTGCCAGGAAGGCTTAAAGTAAAAAATATTTACCCAAATCTATTAATTTAGTGATTTAAATTCTAGAATGCTGTTGCTTAAAATATATACCTAATTTTATTTCGCAACTTCGCCATATAAATCAACCATATTAAGCGAATTAAAAAAAAGATTTTCCCCAAAAATGTATAGCTTGACCGATTTCATAATTAAAAATATTGCCCAACACCAGAAATATTACCAATTTCATTCTTTTGCCAGATTTTCTATCGTTAAAAACTACCCCATACAATATTACAGTTTATATGAAAATAATATAAATAGATATAAATAGGAAAAAAAGAATCTAGAACTACATACAAAATTATACCAGTAAAGTATAAAGTATACCGCTTTACATAGAATGTGTAACTATCAAAGTGGAAATACCATTAAGTTTTCATGAAAAAAGATGATTTTCAAACAGGCTCCTTCTAGTTTTTGATACGAGTTTTAAAAAATATTTTATGAGGTTTATAAGCGCTACAAGGCTATGTAAATTAATGCTTTTTAATCTTAGTTTTAAAATGGGAGGAGTTTAAAGGGCTAGAATAAGGTGGTGCTGCTCTAACAAATAGAGGCTTTAAAAACGTTTATATCTTCCCAAATATTTATTGTACAGAAAATCTATGTATGCTTTAGTCACATTTATTAAAAGCTGTAATTCAGTACTCCAAAATTTTTTTCACATCTCATAAGTATTGTTGGAGTTATTTTAAAGAAAATGGCTATTTTTTCTGACATTGCCCAAAATCGTTTTCACTTTAAGCTCCAATTTTCTAAAATTAAGCATTTTAATTTGTAGTTAAACTTTAAGAATGTATTTAATTATAAAGAGAATTGCAGAAGGAGTAGATATCTTTTTTACAATTGGAGGAGGGAATTGGGGGTTGTTTTAATTATCTTTTCGTAAGAAAAAGTAGGGACCGACCTTGGCCCACATCATAATACACTCAATTTTCATGCTGAAACTATTTTTTTTATTTCTTACCACAAGAAGGTGTTATTATATACTTTAAAGAGACCATATATTTTCTTTCTAAAGTGCAAACTTTTCCCCCTGTTTTGGCTTTGAATCTTTAAATCTAACATTTGACCGGGCAAAGCTAACCATTAACAAGCCCTTAGCTTGAATCTGTGTGCTAGTAGAGCAATTATAAAATACTATTTTTTATGGCTACAATTTTACTCTACAGTTTTTGAGAAAATGCATATTTTCTGAGTTATTATTAAAGGCATTCTAAGCGTCGATTTTTCTTCTTTGCGTTTCCCTTTAATCACTGATAACTCGAAAAATATTAGTTTTACGAAAAATGCATAAAACATTTTTACTTAGGTGCAGCAATTATCGATGATTTCTGTAGTTAAATTGCAATAAGAGGAAATTCCACACCTGAATCTTAGGTGTAATACTACAGGATGAAAACACCTTGGTATGAGTATAAACTGAATGATCTTAGATATTTTCTACCTTAACTATGTGAAAAATTCAGATAAATCCATACAGGGCAAAAAATCTGGGCGAAATGCTAGTTTCCTGTCCTAATAAGAATATTTGATTTCAAAAAACGGCTTTCCAGTAAACATGAAAAAATTAGAAATATGTGATAATAATAAAAATGAACAGTAATATTTTAAAACATCTTTTTATTTTGACAAATACTACACATGGGTTTAAGCAAACATCACATTAAATGAAGTGTTAATGACATTCTTTTTAAAAAACAGCTGCAATACTTTTGCTGGCGATTTGTTAAGGTGCTTAAAAAAAAAATTATTATTTTCCCATTTTACAGTCAATAGAGTATAATACGTACAAATTGTAGTAAAAATAGAAAAAAAGCATAGAATGATCCACACGAAAAATCCAGCTCCAGATATGTGATGTTTTAAATACGATAACCCATTAACAAGCAATAATAAGTAGTTCATGTTTGATTTTGCTTGTTTTGTTAATTTGGTTTCATTGTACAGCAACACATCATATATATACTTGTGTTTTTCCTACTTCTATGATAACATTTATCCACCACTTATGACATTTTCACATTAATCTAAAGAATTAAATTAAAGTTATTATCTTTTTAGCTAGAATAAAGTATACAGTGTGTCCCCAAATTGGGCCTACATGCTGTTATTGGTAACTCCAGGAACCATTAGAGCTACATTGTTGATTAAATTGGAAAGCTTCTGAACAATTTAATTGCAAAATTAAATAATTTTTCAGATCTTATTCATCTTTTATAGTTTTAAGATAATTAAGAAAAACTAAAATGGTTTCATTTTTTAACTTTGCCTGAAGCTCATATTCTCGAATTTGCAGTTTTAAGATTACTACGTAATACAAACACGCTTTTTGAAGAATATAATTTAAGTAAATGAATTTTTCTAACTTTATTATTTGTTTTGAGATATTACCCAAACTTTATATTTTCATACGGACGCTATATTGGATTTTTGCTTACATTTTGAAAAGAGCTCTGCGAGCTTTTCATTGATATCATGCAGTCTAGGTTTTCCAGATTAGCGGCTCTCAAAAAACGATAATTTTGTTATTTGATAGTAGGCTTAGACTAGACTACGTAATGTACACTTCTATTCATAAAAAACAAATGATACGCATCTTATAATTTAAATATGTATTATAAATGTCAAAATTATCCTGCATCTTGTTCTCGTTTCAAGAAGCATACAACAAAATTCAAGTTTTGATTATATTAAATATTTACAATAATGTAAAGCAAGTTATTCAATAATAAAGGTGGAATTATACTAGAAATTTATTTTAAATCTAACAGAAATACCACAGAAGCTGCAGCACTTGCATACGAAGAGCAATTTCAGGCAGCAACAACCTAACCAACAGTATTTGATTAGGTGCACAGACACATTGGCCTATGGATCTTTTGTAAGGCAGAATCCGCTTATACAAAATAATGAAATAGAGGCGATTATAATGGAAAACGTTAGAGACGATCCCACAACATCAGTTAGAAAAGTGGAAGAACAGACAAAATTTTAAGTCATCTGTGCATCGGTCTTTAAAAAAACACCGTTTTATCCATACAAACCACGTATTGTCCAGGGTCTTCAGGAATGATTTCAATAGACAGATCACCTTTAGTCAATGGTTTAATCTCAACAGAATGCCCAATTTTTAATCCAAGGTTCTCTGGACGAATGACTGATTACAAATGTGGGCCTTACCATGCCTGAATTATCACTGGGATACAGAGATGCATAATTTAGAAGAGAGACGGCTACAAACAAGGTTTGGCTTTAATGTATGGTGTGGCATCATACGTAATTTAAAATGCACTTTAATTTTACGTCTCTACAATTAAATAATGAAACATTTATTTTTCTGTTTTAGATAACCTGAATTTAATTGGACTAATTATTTTTAAAGGAAACTCTAGAGTTGGAGATAGGTGTTTGCTACTCCTGCAGAACCATTTACCGGTCATTAGAAATACAGTTCCGCCAAATGAAATGGTATGTGTGGTTCCAACGAGACAAATGTCCAGCACAGTACCAGGGGTGATGGAAAAACTTAGAAATTCCTTTAATGACAACATAATCTCTAATAATGGGCCAATTGCTGTAGCCCAGCTAGATCCTGGACATCACACCCCTGATTTTTACCTATGAGGACACGCAAAAAATGAGAGGTGTACGAGTTTTCTCACACTGCCCGAAACTAGGCTGGAACTAGAACACGGTGCTTTCATCAACCGAAACACACGTTACTGAGTAACCCACAAGGTGTTGGAAAAATGCGAGGAAATGTGTGGAGAAAATGGGAAGACATGTGCTATGATTTCTTTTTCTGGTTTACTGATACATTTTTGTTTTACAGTGGTATTTAATTATTATGTGTTTAGGTGGTAATGTTAGGAAGCATTAATTTTACAAAAAAGCATCACTTTTTTTCTATAAGTTTTGAATTTCGCTCTCACAAAAAAGTCCATACGGTGTAGTTCTTCAGTAGAATATTGAAATAATATCTTGGTAATCTTCAGTGCCAGCGCTCTCCGGATGCGTATCATTTGTTTTTTTTTTAAACAGGGCGGCCATTACGCAGTCTAGTCTAAGCCTACTATCAGTCAGCAACAAAAAATTATCATTTTTAGAGCTTAAGCAATCTGAAAACCCTAAGGCATGATACATCAATGGCTGAAAATCTTTTAAAATATAAAATCCAATATGGCGTCAATAGGAAAATCCAAAGTTTAGGTAAATATCTGAAAAACAAATAAAATTGAAAATATTTTTACTTAAATTAAATTCTTCTTAAAAAGTATTGATGTTCAAATAATGTAGTAATCTTAAGGCACCATAAATTAGGTATTTTGCGAGCTACAGAGCAAAGTTAAATGCACCATTTTGATTTTTCTTAATTATCTCAAAAACCATAGGGATAAATGAAATCCCAGAAAGCAGTTTAATTTTGCAATTAAATTATCTCTAAAGCTTTCCTAATTTAACCAACACTGTAGCTCTATTGGTTCCCAGGATACAGCCTACATGTAGAGTCCAATTTGGGACACCTGCCTAAAATAATATTTATCATGAAACTTAGATGTTTAAAGTACTGAGAATTCTAAAAAAAGTTTAAGCAAAAAAATTATTATCTTTCTCTTATGAATGTTATTTTATCAAAAAAGTTATATTAATTCTTCTTATGATTCCTTCTACCTAAGTAAATGTTTGAGTAATATCTACCTACTATGACACTCTAATGGCCTATAAACTGCCGTAAACCGTACAAGGTGGGAAAACATCATAAGCATGCCTGATTAATGCAAGGCCTGAGAATATTTGCACAAGTTCATTACAACTGCTTCTTCTTTGCTTCTGCATAACAAGACCTGAAATGTTCTAACAAAGATATGGATTTACTAAATATAAAGTTTTATTATATATATAAAGGTAATCTTCAATGAAGTCCAATGTTTTCCACAAGTTTTTAAATGATTTTATGTATTTTCTGCTTCAAAGTTTATGGTTTAATACCTTTCAAATAAACGTTTGAAAAATATTAAAGCTTAAAATATTTAAAACGAACATTTGGTCAGGTTGCCGTTTATAAAATTACACAATTTATTAACTTACTCGTAAATACAAGTATAACATAGGGAAAATGAATTTAAATTGCTCAACTGACCACTATTTTTTTATCTGATACTGATCTATGTAATCATTTTTACATTGTTCCACAGCATTTAAAATGTAATTTAGTTGAGTCGTTGTTCAACTTTTTTACACACAATTCTGAAATTTTTCATCTTAACTGTTCAAAATTGTAGTTTTCTGACATACACCAGTTGCACACAGATAACCCATAGGAAAGCATCTAATGGGGATTAGATCATGGGGCTGTTGACTGGCCACTGAATGCACCTATATAATGATTTAATAGTCGTCATCAATGGTTGTTCAAAGTTCTGTCACTAGGGCTATGTTATGTTGCAGGAAGCAATCTTGTGCCAGACTCCTAATGTCGTATTATCTGACTGACTTTAAAGAGCTTCTATTTTGTTTTTAAGAAACTCAAATATCTTTTAATATTAGAAAGGAACCCTCATAAAATATAAGCTGTCTTTGCTGGAATTTATTTCCGCAATACTATTACGATTGCCTTAGCCGATACGGCAGGTATTTTTCCAATTAAAAAATTCCTGCTGTGATCAGATATCGCCTCATCACTTCCCAATTTATACTTTTTTTTTTTAATTGGGGCTTGCATTTTCTCCTAAACCTTCTCTCAGTAATGCCAGCTTACGATGTGCTTATTCCTATCATCTAGCAGTTCTTTTGACAAGATCTTGTATAGATAATAACCCTTCAGTAGAATTTTTAATTTTTAATGATATCGTTAAAATGTAATTATAGGCCCATTTTAAAATGGACATAGTTCTGAAATTATATATTTCTGTTTCAATCATTGACTCTTATCAAATGTTTGACAGATCTAATGGATTATGAAACAAGCTGATAAAGATCCATGTGTGTACCAGTATTGCCCCAAAGAGACCAAGGTTTGTTTTACTGACCTTCATCTGCAATTATCATGATGCAGTTTTAAAGTTAGATTTTATGCAGCTGAAAAAATGTCCATCCACACTGTGTAGACAACCATTTAAAGGACTGCTCCAGGTGTCATCAAATCATACCAGTTGGACTAGTGACAGATTTTATTTATACATTTTGTAAATAGGTTGTCAAGTTCACTTCTTTGTTCTTTTATATAGATATAATTTATAATATTAGAATGATACGATAATTCTTGATTCTTTAATATATATATTTTAAATGAAGGTATGATGTTAATAATTTAATTTAACAAACTAAAGTTGGATATTTTTTATTATTAAAAGAGCAGTTTTTAAGTTAAGGAATATATTTAGTGGTTTACTCAAATTTATATTATGGATGGTAATTACTTACCATATGGAAATCGTAATGTTTTATGATTATTTGTCAACATTATGTTAAATATACGAAATAGGTTTAATTATTTTCTTCACCGATAGACTTATCTAAAGAAAATGGTTTAAAGCATTGCTTATATTAAATAAATGTATACTCCTATTAAGTCTTCATTTTTTATTTTCTTGTTTAGGTCAGATTAATATCATAATTTATAAACATTAAGTTAATAATTTTATTCTAGATGAATCTTTATTTACCATTATTTTAGTTGAGTGAGACGTTTGTTTAGGTGTTGTTTAATACGAAAATAAACATATTATAAGTTTAACTATGATTTCTTTTGTTCTTCTGCAGATTATGTCACCTTCCACAATTTAAATACTCATCAATAGATCATTTTTAGAGCTGGCATAATTTAAAGTCTTTTGTTTTCTATTTTTAGCAGGCAACCTCCCTTACGGAGACACTTTGCCTGCGTTACAGCCAGACATTTATTGCAGAGAAGAGAAAATGTAACCCAACTTTATTTCTTTCCTCCAAAGTGTGGTCAGTAAAGAAATTATTCTAATAACTTACATGCAGTTATTTGTTTTTACCCTTCTCTTTATAGGTTTGTTTTAATCCCCCAAAAACCGCTTATTGTAAGATCATATGCAAGTCAGGCAAATAAAAACTCTTTAGCCCATAGATGACAGTGTATTACACGATCACTGTACTCATCCAGCAAACATGAAAGATCGTTTCTATAGATCGTTTGATCTAAGCTAAGCGAAATATTTCTAAATATCTCTAAAGCGATTATAAACTGTTCTTTTTCAATACAACTGCAATAAATAATAAATACAGTTTATAACATTGACGTTGATTAACAGTTTCAAGACCAGATCCCAGACACACTCCATCTTTTATTTTGCTATGTAAATTTTAGCAATAATATGTACCTACCACCTAAGCATAGTTATTTATGTATAGAGCGGAAAATTAAATATATATATATATATATATATATATATATATATACATATATATATATATATATATATATATATATATATATATATATATATATATATATATATATATATAATATATATATATATATATATATATATATATATATATATATATATATATATATATATATATATATATAAATATATATATAAAATAAAATATATAAAAGTTTTCCCAGGGAAAAAGGTGTTGGGGAAAAAATTTTTTATTTTTAATTTTAAAAAAAAAAAAAGTTTTATCGCGGTCTTCAGAAAAAAAAAAAAAATTTGGGAAAAAATAAAGTGCATTTATTTGAAAGAAAAGGGAAAAAAAACCCAAAAAATTTTTTAAAAAAAAAAAAGGGGGTAGCCCCAATAAAATTTTTTTTAAAATCCCCTATTTTTTTTTTTTTGTGATAAAAAATTTTTTTAATATAAATTTCCCTAATTTAAAAATTAAAACTCATTTTTTTTACTTAAAAGGCGTTGATAGTAACGCTTTATTTGTTTTTTTATAATTTGTTAGCCGTAGTATCTCAACCCCCAAACTTTTTTAAAAAATTTTATATAATTGATATTAAAAAAAAAATTTGATTTTAAAAAAAAAATTTAAAAAAAAAATAAAGTGTTTTTTTGAAAATTGGTAAATACTACCTTTTAATTTTGAACAACTTTTTCCCTTTTCACTTATTTTCATATCTTCTCAAATAAATGAAAATTTTCTCTTGTACAATTTTTTTTTAATTTTTCCCCCCGCGTATAAAATATTTAAATATTTCTTCATTTTTCCCCAAAAAAGGGAAAAATTTTTTTTCAAGAGTACCTTTTTTTTGATAAAATAAAAAAAAAAATTTTTTTTCCTTTTCCTTTTTTTTGGACATCTGTATATATATATATATATATATATATATATATATATATATATATATATATATATATATATATATATATATATATATATATATATAATATATATATATATAATATATATATTAATATATATATATATAATATAATATATTATATATATTTTATATATATATATATATATATATATATATATAAAAATAAAAAATATATATATATATATATATATATATATATATATTATATATATATATATATGTTTTTGTTTGTGTGTGTGTAAAATTTCTTAAAAAACTTACATTCTGCTCCAGAATTTGAATCAAAAATAAAAAAATTCTGACTTATTTAATATATTTATTTTTTAAAAATTTCAAATTTTAAATTGGTGTGGAAAAATAACTTTTTAGATTTTTCAGTGTATAAGGGTTTTCCTAAACCTTTTCATAAGATAAAAAAAAGATATTTAAAAAGGGTTCAAGTACTCAACCTTACTATAAATTAAGCTACATCAAGATTAAGTCTGGATTCCCAATGGGAAGTAAAAAAATGATACAAAAAAATGATTTTAATGTTTTTAAACATTTTAACTCTTTTCTTTTATAATAAATTAATCAGTTATTACCTTTAAATTTTAGAAAGTAAACTTTTATTTATATTTTAACTATAAACAATAATTCCCAAAATTTTATGCAGTGCATATTAACGCAATAGCTAGATCTCCATCCATTTCCCCCTTTAAAAAGTACGTATAAAAAGAAAAAATACTCATTATTATAATGACAAATTACAATAAAATCACCAAAAACCTTTTTTATGACCCGAAATTAAAAAGGGTCAGTTTTCAAGTAATTTGTCTCTTTAAAAATTTTGTTAAGACATTTGCAATATTTTAAATTTTGTTGTTAATAATTGATAAATTATTTTTTAAATTCCCCAAAAATTTTTTGGGAAAACCCAAATTTTTGTTTTATTCTT
>JAHBCN010019523.1:0-15910 GCA_019359885.1 Listronotus oregonensis
AATACTCAAAGTCTTTGCTTAAAATTTGCCCCTTTAGAAATTCCGGGGTTATTTCGAGTGAAAAATACCCCCCTTTTAGAGAGGGTGGCAACCCCCCCCAGGGTGGCGCGCACATCGGCACTATGTGATTTTTTGTTTTGTTTTTGTTGTTGTAGTGACTATGTTTGAAAAGATTTTAAAAAAAATTTATAATCCCAAAAAATTTTTAAAAATTTGGCACGAAGTTAACCATGACAGGTAATACGGTTTCGTCAGAAAAATCTACAGCAGGTTTCTACATTTCTTTCATATAATTGAAACGGGTCTTTAAATTCCTTTAAGAACCCCAGTTTATTGTTATCCAAAACCTTTAATCAGGTTTGATATTTTGGGATAAGACTTAAAATGGCTTTAATTTTCTTTATTCTTTAATTTTCAGAATTCATTGTTTTGCTCTTAATGGTATTATTTTTTTAAAATTTCCCGGATTCAATCCTAATTTAAAACAAGAACGGTGTTTTAGATATTTTTTCTTTGTGATCTCTAACTAATTTTGGGTTTTGGGGTCCAAAAAATCTTCTTGCTCAGTTAAATGCATTAAATACTTAATCATGTTCGCTGTCTTGATAAAAGTAAGCCATTTCTTATTACACCCCCATAAACTCCCTACTTTGGGGGGGAACAAACAATATTTAATTTGTAGGCATAATTTACATTTTTAAACTTACAGCCCAGCCCTTTTTATTTATGTAATATTTTGTAATATGTATCTTATATTAGTTAAATACTAAATAATACTCAATTTTTTTTTAAAAATCCTGTCATTACTTTTTTATTCAAAAATGCTATTACGAAGCTTAAAAATTAATAAAGTTTTGATACAAAACCACAAGAACAGAAACCCTTATTAGGGATAACATGGAGAGATTTATTACCCAGGTAAGTGTTCACTTTGATTCAGCTGGAGGAAACTGTAATGCTAGCAAAGATATTCCTTGTTAGCTTAAAGCATGCTTTTTTAGCCGTAACTACATAGGCTGAGAATAGTTTGACTTTTTAAGTCAAAGCAGTTACTATAACAAAAAAATAATACGTTGTTGATTTATATAAACCCGGGAAAATAAATGGTTTTTTTTTTTAAATTCCCAAAAATTCACCCAGAAAAAATTATCCTTAAATGCTTATTTTTTATAACCTACATTTACTGTGCTTGTATCAGCAAAAAAAAAAGCTGATTTTCAAAAGCATAAAAATCCGATTCAGGAATAATGTTTGTTGTAAAAATACATTTTTATTAATTATGAGATAGTCCACAAAGGCTTAAAGCTTAAATACTAACATACCATGAATGTTTTTAGTGTTGGGGGGAAAAAGAAGCCCTGCAGGGAGTGGTTTCCACAGTCTAGACACTCTAGGTATAAAGGAACGAAAAAAGGTGATGTTCGGTGACAGTTCAGTTGGGCAGTTAAGTATATAGATTAAAAGAGGAATCATCTTTTGTGGCTTCAAAGAGGAATCGGACGTTTTTGAAGCTGCTGTGGCTATAGACACTGGCGTAGGTAGGGGAAATGAAAAGGGGAGTAGTACTGCCCCCAGAAATGTTAAAAATATATTAAGGTCTGGAAAAAAAAATAAAACTTGGATTTAAAAGAAAATTTATTTATCTTTTTACATTTTTTTTCTTGGAATTAAATGTTTATTTCTGCATGCATTTATATTTTATGTTGCAATAGCTTGCCTTTTGATATATTCCGTCTTGTTTTGTCTACTGCAAAAATCAACCCAATTTTTTGACAATATAGATCGGCCAAACGGGCTTTGATGCAAAAATTCATATGTACAAAACCTGTTTTAAAATTTAAACTTTTATCCTAATATCAGATTGACAGGTATGTAGATTTTTTTTTTTTTGTGTTAAAACTAATTACTCAATAATTTTTAAATTTTGTTTGCTGAATAGAATAAAAAAAAACTACTCTGTACCTCTTGGTTCTTTAGGTAATTTTATTTTTTTTTTTTAAAAAAGGAAAAAAAAATTAGCAGTAAATTTCCCAAAGTAATGCCGGCAGCAAAATATGAATTAAAATAATCGGATATGTGATAAAAAACTAAGTCCTGATACTTTAGTATTATTTTTTGAAAGCCAAATTAGTAATTATCTAAAGTAACTCCCCTTTATTAGAAAATTTGGGGGAAGACCGTAGGAAGAAAGTTTTTTTAGAAGCACATCATGCCAGAACTGGTTAAAAATCTCTGATTTATAAGGAGCAATATTCTTAGATTTATTAAAAACTTAACGGACTGGTTCCAGTCATATAAAACAAACCCAATAAGATGGGCTGTAAATCTTTTGTTATGGATTCCTTACAATTGACATATAACAGTATCTGTATTTGACAGTGCTGTTATATACAGTTTTGTGCTTTTCCAAATACTTTAAGCTAAGTTTAGTAGGCGGTGCAAATTAACATTTTAAAAAGCCTAGTTTAATTCACAGCTAAGCTTAAATTACGATCGGTGCAAGCGGCCCTAAACATTTATATAATATTTACTTTTATAAAATAAAAAAAAAATTTAGGTCCTAAAATTTTAAAGGAAGGGGATATAATAATTTTAATAAATATAAAAATAATAATTAATATAATTAATTTATAATTATATATAAAATTTTTTATTTAAAAGGATCTAAAATCGAACCCTGCAAGTTAAATGGGAACAGAAATTTTTATTAAAGACGATTGCTGGTATACCGTCCTACCAAAAAAATTTCTTGGTATTAGGAGGGGAAACATATGCTTGATCTTCCCGGCCTTAAATATGATTTGGAACATTTTAAGGGGAACGGAAATGATTGAAAAATGCAGATTAAGATTATGGGAAGATTTGGACGCATTTTTTTGTAAATGGTTTGTCTTTTTATTTAGCAGTTGTAATAATTTTGTCTTGAAAGATTAAAAGAAAAAAAAATAGTGCAAAAGTTTTAGGTAAAAACCACAAACATTTATACCCATTTGAGGAAGAAAGGGATTTATTTTTTATGTGATTGCTTAAATGGCTTTGGTCTCTACAATCGTTTGATTGTATTGATTTTTTGCATGCCTTAGAAGCGTTTCAGAAGTCTTAAACCGCTTCCCTAAGGACAGTTTCAAATATGTTTTAATACATGAAGATCTTCAATCGAATAACTAGAAAATGTAGAATAGTTTAAAAACATTTCCGCTAAAAATGGCTAATGTCGTTAATCATTTTGTGGTTTTCTGATTAATGTGAAGAAAAAAGATAACATCTTTTTTACGTCTAACATAACCTATTTTTTTAAAGTTTAATGATATTCCGAAATATTTTAAAAGCGTGAAAATCCAGTGCATAAAATTCCACAACTTTTAACGACCTGGCTTGTTAAAACTTATAATGAATACTGATAAATGCACGATAGCTGAATAGATTTTATTCTTAATTTGTGGATTACAGACAAAAATGCAAAATTAAGTATTGTCTGCTATTTCATTTTTATTGAAAAAGCAAGTAATGCCGCCGACACGAGAGATTTTGTACACTTGTCGCTTCTCGTCGAGAAGAGACATAAGGCCCTTTATTTTATTTTGTTTTAAACTTTTGTTTTTTTTGTTTCAAATTTTAATGCCTACCGTTGTTTGTAGGGCCTCTTTTCACCTTTCTTCTACTCTCTTTTTAACTATTCTGCTCATTTGTAGACTCGGTAGTCTACTCACTGACTCGTAAGCACTACACACCAGTATAATAATTTTAGTCCTAACACACTAACGCTTTCTTTTTTTTTTTTGTTTTTGTAATTTAAACTTTTGTTTGTTTTAATAGATGTTAATTGTTTTAAATTGGTAATTGGTTATATTTAGCTTACCACCTGACACCAGAATAATTTGTTATTATCTTTTTTTTCTTTTTCCCGCCTAATGGTTTTGAACATGTTTAAATGTTAACTTTTGTTTGTATTGTGCACTGGTGTGTGATCGCCTAAGCAAGCTCCTATTATATTTAAGGAACTTTCAGTTTGTAGTCCGTAAGAAAACTAGTGGCGCCATTAAGAACTCACTATTCCTTACCCTGAGCTGCATGTAGATTTGCACGTACACCTACAGCTTGCTTTGGCGTGAATCTAACCTGTGCACAGGTTTATTAAACCTGTTGAATTTCTATTTTAAACACTAACTTAAAGAAAGTGCGTGAAAAAATGTGTATTTTTTTGTGTCCATTCTTTGACTTATGAAGGTTTTTTTTATTTCGTGAAGCACTATTTTGATAATTCTAACTAAAAATGTTCATTATATACACGAAACCGTTGTTTATAAGTTTCGTAAATAAAATTTGAAATAAATTATTTGAAATCCTCCTGTACCCTCGAATATTATTTTTGTCCCCTATATTATTTTGATGTGTATATTTACTACGAAATTACAAAATGTACAAATCTTAAATGACTTTTTAAATATATGCTAGAAAATTTTGTTTAATTTTAGTCGATGAACAGTTGATTGTGTTTATCTTTTTTTATTAGCAAAAAATTAAAAGCGAATATTAATCCTGTAGCGGTTTCTCAAGTCCGTAGTATAAATATTATAAGGTAAAATTGTCAATTGTTAAAATTTACAATTTTAATTTTTGTTATTTTTTTTGTTACTAAAAAAAAACACTTTTCAGGGACACCAGTATATGGCATAAAGCTGTTTTTTTAACTTGCCCAATTCCAGGTATTTTGAAGCAAGTGGTATTTTTGGTTCTAATCTTAAATTTCACAAATTTAAAACACAGACAGTACTTTTTTTTAATCCTTGTCCGTTTAAATTCAAGAACTACTGTGTAACAATTTCTAAAATATATGAAAGTATAAAATTTTCCAGTTAACTTAAAGAAGTGATTAGATGTATATGTTTACATAAATTATGTTTTACTTTCGAGAAAAATAAGACGAAAGATAGTGATCTCTAAAGCGAGAAAATGACATTCTGACCATTCTAGCCAGTTTTTCTCGAGTACACGAGACGAGACGGGTCGTTGGCTTTTCTCGTCCTCTTTTGCGACAAGACTAGAACAAGTCACAAAATAAAAAAATATAGTTTCTGTTTATCTTTTTTTATTTAACTTAAACTAAACTGAAATAGATAAATGAAATGAAAGCCTGAAAATCCCTTGCATTAAATTGTATTAAAACTCAAAACCGCGTATCTAAAAGTTTGAAATTCCGTGAACGCCGATAAAACCGCGATTAGCGAACTGTATAAAATAACGTTGCCACATTCCAAACTGTTCTATTTAAATTTGCCGCAACCACAATGATTATCGGAAAAAAAGTACATTCTTTGATTTTTGGGTTTTTTAAAAAAAAAAAAAAAAAAAAAAAAAAAAAAAAAAAAAAAAAAAAAAAAAAAAAAAAAAAAAAAAAAAAAAAAAAAAAAAAAAAAAAAAAAAAAAAAAAAAAAAAAAAAAAAAAAAAAAAAAAAAAAAAAAAAAAAAAAAAGGGGGGCATGTAACGTTATTTAATTTGCCGAATAAATAATAATATATTCTTAATTTTGGATTTTAAAAGAAATCTGTAGCAGTAGAATTTTATTACTTTAGATGAATTTTAAAATTTTGATTTTCTTATTTAAAAGTAATTTTTGGTTTTTTTAAAGTTTTTAAAGTTGTATCGTGACAGTCGTATTAAAACGTTTACGCTAGAGTATACAATACAGTCGGTCAGCCGTCGCATAGTGGGAGGAAGCATCACGGTGTCTTCCAAATTACTCTACAGCTCATATAGTTCAACAGTTTAAGCTCTCTTTTTTAATGCTCGTGTTGAATTAGAATATTGATTTTTTTTAGATTTTTGATTTGAGTTTTTTTTTCGGAAATTTTTCTCCAAACATTGATTTTTATGAAAAAACAAAAACAAATTTTCGGCGCAAAAATGATCAAGATTATAGGGCAAATGCGGGCAAAACGGGGTAGGCGCCTAAAACGGGGTACCGCCTTTTTTGCCAGAACTAAGTGTCGCCATCTAACGAATTTGATCTGATATACTATGTTAGATGTCTCTCCGAGTCTTGCACGGGAATTTCAAACTGGCGGCTAGCGCCACGGATTCCACTTTGGCTTTTACATTGTACGCATGCGTTAGATTTTCGCGGGATGTTTAATTACTTAACTTTGCTAGTTAATTTATACAGGGTGTAAAAAGTATGATGCTCACGATTTTAATGGGCGATAGTGGAGTTCAAAACAAAAAGCCAAAAACATATGGGTCAACATTAACTGTTTTCGAAATAGGCCTTCAAATTTTAAAAAAAATTGGCAACACACAGTTTTGCATATTTACACTTTTTTTTAAGGATTTTTTATATACAAATAAAAAAAATTTACTTCTTGCAATTTATTTTCATATTTTTTGAAATTAATTTTATTAAAAACAAAATATTATTGTTTTTTTAATTTTTTAAATTTAAAAAAATAATTTTCTAACAAATAGGAAAAAATATTCATTTTAAAACAAATTATTAGGTTTTAAAATGTCACTTTTTATTTTGCGAAGAATAAGATTTCTCGGTTCCCATCTCGTTTTCACAAATCTTGGACACTAAGTTTAAAATTTATAACATATCCGTATTTTTTCTCGATTTAAAACAACCAAAAATGTCGCGGCCGTTGAACATTTTATTTAAACTGACTACACAAGGCTTCTAGCTAGGTTGCTCTGTTGTTTTTTACATTTTTAATGGAAAAATTATTATTATTATTTATTTTTTTATTTCTAGATTGAAACATTTGAAACTTTGTTTATTTTATTAAAAGAACTACTGATAAGCGATTAAGAGAAAAGTTTCCAGTGGTTAAGGCCCTTCAGAAATAATTGCTTTTAAAGCTCAAACCTTTACATCGTTAAGACAAAAATCTGCCCAATTTTTTGACAAAGTCAATATGAGCTTTTGACTTTTTTTGAGCTCCACTATCGCCCATTAAAATTTGATCATTATACTTTTTACACCCTGCATATTTTGGAGAGTGTTAAATAATGGTTAATGGATAAAAAAAAATAGTTTAAATAAAATTATAAGTTGATCAAACTCTGTAAAAGTATGTTTTATAGCCCCGTTGTGTATAGGGGTTTTAAATTTTTTTGATCACTTGGGGTTTAAAACCGTAAGAAATAAAGGGGATATGTCAAATTGCGGCCCAAATCATCAGGGGGAAAAATAACAGCTAAATTGCACCCAAAAAAAAGGGTTAGCCTGAATAAAACTTGTAGTTAATAAATTTATTACCTGGTTGACCCAAACAGGATGGACCCATTGTGGCCCGTAATAAATACCATATTCAAAATTATTAAAAGTTTTTAATAACTTCTTCGTAGGGATAATGTAGACAAATTCAAAAGCCCTTAGTTCTAGTTTTTATGGCGGTTCCCGTTTAGTTAAATGGCTTTATATTTTTCCCTAATATTGTAGACGTAATAAATACCCATTGAAAATTATTTAAATTTTGTTAATAACTTTAAGTAGGAATAATTTAACAAATTCAAAAGCCCTCCTTCAATCGGTCGGTTAGTTAAAGTAACTAACCAGAACTAAGCAAGACGTGATAAATCAATAAAAGTAGGAAAAAAAATGTCCCCAGCCGAAATTTTGCCGTTGATTCCCCCAAAAAAAAACCCCCTGTACCAAATTTTCAAAATCGGAGTTGAGCAACTTTCTCGAAAATTACGAAGAATTTTATTGCAAATTTGGCAAATTATGTCCATTTTACACCAAAAATAATAAAAAACACACCAAAAAAAAATTGATATGTATTTTTTCTAAACAAAAACACAGAAGTATACAAATTAACAAAATACAAAAATGTTAGGTTAGGTGGAGTTGATATCTTTCCCATGGAAAATTGAAAAACCAAAGTGGAATCCGTGGCGCTAGCCGCCAGTGAATTTCAACCGACAGTGTACGCTAATATTTTGTGACGCGTGATTGTGCTATTCGGCATATCATGTTGTAATTTACAGCGTTAAAAATAATTCAATGTAAGTTCGTTAATTCATTATTATTAACAAATATATTTTGTGATGTGGGTTAACCCTCTATAATATTTTTTTTTTGTTTCTATTATGAAAAAAATTGGATTGTGAAAGTAAAAAAACATATCCTAAAATGTTACTATTTAAAAAATGGGGTAGTAAGGCATGGGGTTTAAAAAGGGGGCCCCATACTGCCCCCTTGTTGTACCACGTTTTGCCCACCTTACTTTAATTATTCTCTGGTAAATAAATACTTTTTTATTATTTACAGATGGTGTTTAAATACAAAAGAAAGTCCAATAGGCAAAGCTGGAATTCCAAAGAGGAATTGGGGAATTTGGGTGTAGTCAATGGGAGATGGGGTTTTACGAGCAGCAAAAGTTTTGGTGTCCCCCAAACAACTTTAGGCACCGTACGTAAAAAGAAGTAATGCCGGAATATTCTGTCCCAAAAATACTTGGGTAGCAAGAAACCGGTTTTTACCACGAGCAGGAACAAGGAATTAGTCACATATTTACAAGACATGGAAGCTAATTTTTCGGTTTAATTTTTGAAAAATGCAGAATAATTTCCTTTAAAACTGGCAAGTAAAACCGTGCAATCATCCGTTTAACAAAGAAAAAAACATGGCTGGCAAAAGGGGGGTTAGTGCTTTTTTTGAGAACACCCCGACTTTAAAAAACCCCAAGCCACCTTAGGGGCATGTTCAATGGATTTTTAACAAGGTAGCAGTTTCACTTTTTTTAACTATTAGAAAAGACGATTAAAAAACCGCTTACAGCAGACAAAATTTATAATGGGGGAAAATGGTGTCACGGTCGATCCTAAAAATACCTAAAAATTCCTAAAAAGGGGGAAATGTAAAATTGGTGCATTAACATACGAAAAAAAGGAAAAATTTTTTCTAAAATTTTTTTTTGGGGAAAGGGGTATATGCCGCCAATGCAAATTTTTTCCCCCAAAAAGGATGCAGCAGGCATTCGGGGGTGGAATAGTTTCAGTTGGATGGATTGAGATAAACCATAAAGGGTGGATCGATATGGCCTTTTTTTTTAAAGGTTTTAAAAAATTTTTTGGGGGTTTCGGGGGGCCCAAAAACTCCCCCGTTTTTTTTTTGACGGGTAGCTCCCAAAAATTTAGACCCCATAAACAACGGGGGGAAAAGGCGCCATAGTTCTTTGTTTTCCCCCCACTGTACCTGGCTGCATTTTTTAAAATATCTTTTTTTAAACCATTAAGTGACTGCTATGAAGAAAAAGGGGAATAGGGTTTTAGAACCCAGGAAGAGGGGAAAAATTCCACCAGATTACAGCTTTTTTTAAACGCTGCTTTTATAAGGGCAGCTAATATACCAACAGTAATGAATGGGTTAAAAAAAAAAAAAAGGGGTTTTACCCTTTTAAAGCTCCCTTTTTTTCCCAACCCCCCCATGAGACAGTCAAAAAAGAACCCAAAACCAGCAATTATGATAACAAAAGAATTAGAGAAACAACACCGGGGGATCAAACCCACAACCAGGAACATCATCAAGTAAGACTAGTTTTGGTTTAATTAAAAGATATAATTCCGTTTCCCCGTAATAAACCCTACAACTAAAAAAAAAAATTTTATGGAAAAAAAGGAAAAAAAGCGATTTTGACAAAATCCCCCACAAAACTGGGGCTTAATATATATATATATATATATATATATATATATATATATATATATATATATATATATATATATATATATATATTTTAGGGGGTGCCCCAAAAATTTTTGGGGAATCTTTCAAATCTAATAGAAACCCAAAAAAAATTTTTGCAAGTTCTCTAAATATTTTTCCTATGACCCCCCCCTACGAAGATACGGTAATAACGGACGACCCTGGAAATTTTGTTTAAATAACTTTTAAAATACCGCGCGTTATTTAATATCTTTTTAATATGGGGGTTACTAAAAAAGTCTTTTAAAAATAACCCCCATTAAATCGTATTTGGCTTATTTAGTTTGCCGGGACGGACTAGCTATGACACAATATTAGAAATTTTTTTTAAACCCCCTGAGATAAAGGCTAAAAAATTTTTTTTGGATAGCTTTAACCTTAAAAAAAAAAAAGGTATTCTTTATTGTGAACGATAAAATAATTTTTTGAGAAATAAAATATCAGGTTTTAAAATTTTTTTCTATTAAACAGGGGTTTTCTAATTGTACGTCAATTTTAATTAAAAAATTTTTTAAGAAGAAAATTTCATATGAACGTATTTAAAATTTTCTTTTGAATATAGGGTGGTAAAGATTTTAAACATAAATCATTTATTACTAATATCTGAATACAATTTAATTTTTTTAAAAAATTTCAAAAATGTACTATGTATAAGAAACACTTTTAAAAATTTTTTATTTCCAAGTGGCGTTCGCAGAATTTGACCTGCCTATTTCGAAATAAAAAAAATGTAATAAAAATTTCTTAATACATAGTAAAGTATTAAAATTTCATTAAAAATCTAAATGGATTACAGATATTCATAAAATTGATTTTTTTTTTTAAATTTTGCACCCTGTATCAAAATTTAAGACGTTTAGGGATATGTTCATAAAAGTTTTTTCTTAAAAAAGGGCCCAAAAAAATTCTTTCCCCAAAAAATGCTACAATTAAAAATTTTTTTTATCGGTGTCAATTAAGAATATCTTTTTTAGTTTAAAATAACGCTATCAAAAAAAAAATTGTTAATCATAAGGCTGTTAAAAAATTGCTTTAATGGGATGCCCCCCCAAAGTAAAAAAGCCAAATATATTTTGATATTTTAAAAAACCTAGTAAGCATTATATATATATATATATATATATATATATATATATATATATATATATATATATATATATATATATATATATTTTGTGTGTGGGTGTGTGTATTTAGTGTTTTTAATCTTTTAAAGATAATAACCGTTAACAGTAATTACTATAGTTTCTAAGTTATAGTATGACCTGGGGTTTAATATGATTTTCTGAATGATGTTAGAGTTCCCCTCGCGAATTTTTCCAAATTGATAATGATCTAAGAATTTAAAGGCAAGATGTGTGAGCTTTCTCCAAACTAATAGTGAATTTATGAGTACCCATCCTTAAATTTACTTTTTTTTTTTAATTTTTGAAAAGTATATGCTTGGGACAATATTGTATATGCTGGTTTCCAACGAGCAAAGAAAGACAAGTTGCAAACAAGCTGTTTAAACGAATAAAAAAATAAAAATAATGTTTTTAGTTTCATTGTAAAACTATTTTTTAGGGTAAAACTTAATTTATCGAAATCTCTGAGGTTATTAAAGTTGGTATGGCAGCCCTACTTGCATTCAGAAGCTTCCTTGCTGTGTATTTATGCATCGCAATCAGTAAAAAAAAAATAATGCTATTATTGCGTATGTCAAAAATTAAGAAATGCCTAAATGCCGGTAAGACCACAAAACATGAAGCTGTATAAATTGTATTTATTTTTTATCTATAAAAATACATTAATTATTATTAATTATAAATTATCAGATTGGGGGTTTATTAAATATAAATTTATTTTAAAATTTTCTTGTAAAACATATTATGCTAAACTTCTTTATCCCTATCAAGAAAAACGTAGTTGCTATGTTTATAGGGTAAATACACATCCTCAAACTGGGTGAATATGTAATTTACGATGCCATGTTGTCCCTTTTTAAAAATTTAACTTTGGATTATCCTTTTAAAGAACTTTATGCCTTCGTTAAAATTGTTAAATAAATTACTAGATTGGAATATACGAACAGACATAAGGCCTATACTTTTATTTTGGTTCAAATTAACTATTTTATTTAAACCGATATACAAATTTGGGCAAAAACAAAAAACCCCAAAAGTTTACAATATTAAAATAAAAGGGAAAGTTACTTTTACAGCACTTAAAACAGGTTAACAAATTGACCCCACAATGTAAGATTTAAAGATACAAGATCAAGAACAAGTTTGATGCGTTGACCTATTTAGATACTAACACTGTAGGGGATTTCCCCCCAAAAAATAATAAAATTTTAAATTTGCAACATCACGCAAAAAAAATATTGTAAATTATAAAAGATTTAGAGAAAAAAAATCTTTCCTCCCCTAAAATAATTTAAAAAAACAGGTAGGTAACGTAATGTATCAAAGTAAAAATTGATTTTTTTTAAAAAAAAAGGTTAAATTGACTTTAAAATAAAATAATTAATTTAAAAAATTCCATATATATATATATATATATATATATATATATATATATATATATATATATATATATATATATATATAAAATATAAAATTATTTAAAAAAGAAATCAAGAGTAGGTACAAAATAGCCCTTTTTTTTAAGGTCGGTGTCAACGAAGCCTTCGCATAAAAAAGTTAATCAAAATACAAACAATGACTTTGCTGGCACTGACCCCTTAAAAAAATGTAGCCCCCTAATTTGTTTTGTATCTACTTATTATTTAACTTTCATTAAAAAATTAAAAAAAAAACGCTCTGAAAAAATGTTATATAACCAAAAATTAAGCGATTTTTTTGTTTTACAAGAATTTTTGATTGGAGAAATATTAAAGTAAAAATGTTCAGTAAAAACTTAAATTATTTATTTTATTTTTTAAACCCCCTTTCCCAAAAAATGCAATGTAAAAATATTTTTTGGGGATAGGGAAAATTTTTTTTTTGGCTTACCTTATATTTTTTTTTACTTTATAACAATTTTGAATTTAAAAAAAGTTAATATACAGACAAAAATGTAAAATTTTTGGGATTATTTTTTAAATAAAGGTAATACTTAGCAAACCATTATTTATTAAATTAGACACAAATTATACCTAGCTCTAGCGGCTCACCCTGTAGGTTTAGAGTTTTGATGCAAGGATTAAAATTGCTTCTTTTGAGGTCCTTAATAACATATTAAAATTTGGTTAATTTTCACCGGTTGCCAAAAACCAATTTAAAGTGTGCATGGCCCTTTATCTCATTGAACTCGTAAAAGAAATACACTAAAAAAAAAGTGGCAACATATTATAATTTTTTAAAAAAAAAAGGGGTTTTATAGAACTATCATATATATATATATATATATATATATATATATATATATATATATATATATATATATATATATATATATAATATAAATAAAATATATATATATATATATATATATATATATATATATATATATATATATATATATATATATATATATATATATTTTATATATATATATATATATATATATATATATATATATATATATATATATATATATATATATATATATATATATATATATATATATATATATATATATATATATATATAGGCTAAAAAAAAAAACAACCGTAAAACCCCAAAAAAAAAAAAAAAAGTTACAATTATGAAAAAAAAGACTTAGCATCAAAAATGTTATTTTTGATAAAGCCGATATTTTCGACAGACCTAACTATTCTCCCACTGAACTGTTTTTTTTATTTTTTGATGATATACTCAAAAAAAAATCACAGAAGAAACCAATATTTTGCCTCAAAAAAAATCAAGCAACAGGGGTTTACGTTTGAAAAATTAAAAAGTTTTATGGGGGTTCTTCTTTAGGGGAGTTATTCCACTTCCAAGGAGAAGAATGTTTTGGGGAAAGTTCCAAAGCTCCTACAATGAATTTCTGAAGCAATACCCACAAACAAATTTGAATTTATTTTGTCAAATTTTATTTAGATGATAATAAAAATTGGGGAAAAAATGATAAATTTAAAAAAATTAGACCTTTTTTCATAATTACACGGGGCGATATGGTTGAAAACAAATATACACGGTAAACCAATAGCTATGGCTTCAAATTATGGGTTGGCCCCACCAAGCAAGGTTATGTAAATTGGTTTGAGCCTTCCAAGGAGCCAACGAATATTAGTCAAACGTATAAAGATCTTGGGTTGGGGAACGGGGGTTGTTCTGGAGTATGCTAATGTTCTTAGATCCAGGTGGGGAAGATTTCAAGTTTATTTATTTTTGAAAAATTTTTTTCTCTTCTGTTTTCCTTGGAAAATTTAAATGAAAAAAAAAGTTTGGGACAGGGACTATGCGTGAAAATCGTATTCCCCGGGAGTATATTGCAATAAAAGAAGCATGAAAAGTTCTCAACGTGGGTCCTAAAATTTTTGAAAATTAAAAAAAGCAATATTATTTTGAAAAAAGGAATGATAAAAATTTTCCCCCCTTTTTTTCTCAAATCGGCGGTGTATATCCTTTACATAACGTCAGAAGATACTCTAAAAAAGGGGAATTTTTTTTTTTAATGGAACAACCCTCATATTGTGAAAGAATAACGCGAGTATGGGGGAGTCGACCGATCAGATCAGAATATAAGTCTGTATCGCACGGCTAAAAGGGGGGAAAAAATTGGTATTTTCCCCTAATAGCCCTGCGTAGACATGGCAGTTCACAATGCTTAGCTTCACAAAGGGGGGGAAAAATGGACCAGCTATCGTTTAGACAAAATAGCCAACTTTTTAGTGCAAAAAAAAAAAAAAAAATTCGTGTATCAAAAAGGCCATGCGTAAAAAAAAGAAAATTTAGAATTAAGATATGATAGGTTAGATCATTTAGTGATACCACAAACTAAACAAACAAGGTGTGCAAAAATGTCCCCAAAAAAAAAACAACAGTTTAAAAAATGTGACATTGGTTTACATTTTGGGGGTTTTTTTTTTATCACACTAAAAAAATTTTTTTTAAAATGAAAATTCTATATAATATGCACATTGTCCTATATGTAGGACGGCTTCAAAACTTTTTTTTTTAAAAAAATTTTTTTTTTAACAATAACAAAACATTGTTTTATTTGCTATTTCACTCAAGTAATCATCCAAAAAATTGTTTGGGATCAATTATTTTGGGTATATCGGGGTTAAAAACGCTTTTAGCTTCTTTAAACTTTTTAGAATTTTTTTTAAAAAGCAAAAAATTTTTTTTAAATTTATACCACCACCGTTTATATCTACTCGCTTATGAGGTAAAAAAATTTCTAACACTTGGACCTAAAAAACAAAACAAGCAATTAATATTACTTTGTTTAACCGAAAAAAAAAAAAATTTTTTTTAAAAAAATTTTATCATCGCTAATCTTTTTCTCCAAATTTCCCCAAAGGAAAAGCCTGACAAAAAAAGGCTAAGTATATAAATTTGTCTGCTGCATCACAAATTGGGTTTCCCCGAAAAATGGGCCCCCCCTTTTTCATTAAAAACCCTTTAGATCAGGGGAATTCGACTCCCCAAAATTTGTTTTTCGCGCTAGTTAAATTTAATATGATTTGTTTTTAAAAAAACATAAAAAAAAAAATTATATATTTTTTTGCTTTAGTTTTTAAAGCTGGGTTGTTTGATTTTTTTTGTTAAATAACAAAAAACACATTTTTATAAATTTTAAAAAACATTTTATGGTTTTTAAAAAAATCTCCCTGAACTTTAAATACTTTGTCGGTGTCAAATGCTCTTTTACGGCTGTAAAAATGAAATTTTAAAAAAAAAATATTTTTGGGGAAAAATACTCCAATACTAAGTTGTTTGATTTTGATAAGTTTTTAAGACGTTAAAATAGTCAGTTGAAAGGAGCTAAATCAAGCGATTAATGTGGATATTGAAACAATTCGTTCTTTAAAATTCATTAATTAATAATAACTTTCGCTATGGTTTTTTTAGCCATATTAGACGTTGTCTTGGCGAAAAATTGTATTTATCTATTTTAAACGTAACAATTTTTTTTTTAAAATTAATGTTTTTGTTTAACGGTCTTTTTCATCTCAAAAAAACCCCCTGATAACATCTTCTTGACCAACTTCTATACTCGAACTTGCTTTGGTGCTATATGGGTTTTACCTCTCCTTGCCTTATGTTTTG